>JANZLH020000426.1:3221870-3244621 GCA_026770325.2 Erythroxylum fimbriatum
TCACATATCCAAAGCCGGTTCGAAAATAATTTAAATTGGATTTATTGTGATTTTTACAAGCCTGACCTGTTTCTGTTTTCTTCTGTATCACTAAGGTTAGTAACAACCTTCACTTATTTAGCCATATCTACCAACTAGAAAAATTCCTAAATTTTCCCAAAAATATAAAACACATAACAGTCCACTCCAAATAATTTTTCAAGGATGAAATTATATTTTTCCACCAAAATTTCCATTGAGGCACAGATACCGGGAAATGTCATGAATGCATGTACAGTTGTTTTCATGTGCAATTTCACTATTCACGTGTAACGGTATGCATGAATAGTGTAACACAATACTAAACACTCTCTGCCCTTTCCAAATTACTATTTTACCCTTCCCATTGGGGGTGGGATGTTACAGTAACAACTATTCAAATAGGGTGAGATAATGCACATAAAGAGAGAGAAAGAGAATAACAATAACAATAACAACAATAACTCAGGTATTTAGAAATGTCCAGTAGTATGCAGTTTTACCTTTAACTGGTAGATAGGTTGTTTCTGATAAACCCACTTGAAAAACAAAGAAAAAAATGCACATATAATAAAATAATAATAATAATAATGTACATAAAAAGATATTAATAATATAATAATAAATAAATAAATACTTATAAAAATATAAAAATAAGAAATATAATAAATATAGAAAAAGATAAAGAGTAAAAATAAAAGATATAATAAGTAAATATATACACAAACAAGAAAAAAAAGTAAATAAATAAATCAAACAAATCATTACAAGAACATATTTAAGCTAATTAAAGAAATATTTAGTCTAAATAACAAAGAGAGAAGTACTACATATTAAAATTTTAGGCTAAATACAAGACATAAGATTCAAGAGAAAATGTTTAAAAGACCTATGAGAATGAGAAGGATTTCTTTATATGTGAGATCCTTTATTCATATCCTAATATTGCAAAGTTTTCTATTGAGGATCATGTCCTTAGTAAGTTTCAGCAGAGTCATATCATTCTTGACCACTTTTCTCCAACAAAGAGAGTGAGAAAAAGAGACAAAAAGAAAGAAAGAGAGATAGAAAACAATGGAAAAAGAAGACAAAAATTAAGGTTATATTTGAAGCAAGTATTTAACTGGAGGCGGAGATAATTCAGCTTTAAAATGTTAAAATAAGAGGAATGGAAAGATAATTACATTGGCTTTCATTACACTCTTTTAAATTAATTAAGTAAAAGAAAGGGAAAAATAGAAAAGAAAAAAAATAAAGGAAGAAAAGCATAAAAGTGTTGTTTAGAATATTGTATTGTATTGGGCCAGTATCGATAAAAAGCGGTACTGAACAAGAAAGTTTTGTATCGAACTTTAATACTAATTGTTAGAGGCTCTTTCGATTAGTACTAGCTAGTATCAGCTGATAACCAGAATTCCATTCAAATATCGATCAGAATTATAAATTTTAAAAGTTTTAAGACTAAATTAAAAAAACTTAAAATTTCTCCCATATAAAATAATATTTTTCTGAAAAATATATAAAATAATAATTACTTATACGTAAAAAAAGAATGTATTAAATAATTTTTATGTCATTAGATTTATACAAATTGATTTAAGATTACACACCTAAATATATTAGTTTAATACAATCATATTTAATAAATTTGAAAAATATTATCATTCGTTTGAAATATGTAGAATTAAATATTGTCATGCTCTAATCTAAGGAGTGTGGTTGAGTGGCAGGGACTCATCCATCCTTAACTAAAGGTCAGGGGTTCGATCATTGACTTTAGGTATGGAGCAGCCTTAAATCCTTGAGCCAGCTGTCCCACCCTGTGAGGTACCTACAAATCAGCGAGGGGATTAGTTACTGGGTTCGTCGGTGAATACCCTGGTCTAAAATAAAAAAAAATATTGTCATGCTCTTGATTAGTATGGTAACTTCTAAACCCTAACTCCATTAAGCGCTATTTACTTGATTTTGTATGAAAGGCCCGACGGGGGCCTGTAGGGTTTTGTCAAACGTCATCCTAATCGGCCATCTCAGGCCCATCTCTTTGTGCTTCACGTTCTACCTTTGTTCTCTCCTCTAATTCTGCTGCGGTTTTTTTATTACTCTTTTTAACGTTGAGCCCTACACGCTTACAATTACACGACTACCTATTTTTAGGGTTTCCTCTCCCAGGATTGCTCTACGTGAGTTTTTTTTTTTTCTTCTGTTTCATTCTGTGTAGTGCATTGGTTAAACGTTCCTTTTTCTTATTACATTAGGAAATTGATGAGTTTAGCATCTTTGAAAGTGGTTTGATTTGGTTTCTTTTTCACTTATTCTTATACTTCTTTTATTCTGCAGAGAAAAGGAAAGGTCTTAACTGTAAAAATAAAGGGAAAAAAAAAGGAACTTGTTCGATTAAATGGCAGCCAAGAAGAGAAATTCGGAGTCTGTGAATGAGGAACTTGACAATTTACCAGAAACTGGTAACGATAACGTGAATTCAAACCCCACTAAGAAATTGAAAAAGGACAAGAAAAAAAAGGTTGAAGTGGCTGGTGGGCATGATGATAATGCCACACTAGGCACTTCTGCAGCTGCTCCTAGTTCAATGAAACCTATGGAAAGGAAGAAGAAGAGAAAAGCATTGGACAAAGAGCGCCACCATGTTGGTCAGGAGAATGAGGGGTTAAGGTTGAAACAAAGCAATATGACTTTGAGTGTCAGCGAAAGCAGAGTGCAGGCTGTGGCTTCTTCGAGTAATGGGATGCCTGCGTTTCATATTGATGTTTTCAGGGACTTGGCATCCGCAGATTTTTCTGTGCGGGAAGCTGCAGTCGAAAGGTTGGTAAGAGATTTAAGTGAGGTTCAGAAGGCGTTTGATATGTTGGAGAATAAGGAGTTGGTTGAAGGTGGGTTGAAGTTGGAAGCTGAAAAAGATGATGGGCTGAATAATTGTGCTCCTTCTTTGAGATATGCTTTGAGGAGGCTCATTCGTGGAGTTTCATCATCAAGGGAGGTATGATTTTGTTCATGTTACTAACTCTTCATTTTTTAAGTAAATTGTGATGCTTAATGGTAAATAATTTGATCAAGTTGTTTCATGGAAAGAAGATGAATGTTCAAATGTGGATTTTGTGGATGCTTGATGTGTTACTATTTTATTTTGCAGCTAGAGAGCGTCATTTGACTTTTAAGATGTGATGGTTAACGCTACCTGATATTGTCCAAGCCGTTCTTATTATTTCATTTACCTTGTTGTATTCTTCATAGATTCATCGTGATAGTGTACATTTTCTCTTCTGTGGTTTTATCCACTCAAATGGTTGTGACTTGTCCACTGGAACCTACATCTAGGCCTGTTTGAAATATTACACTTGTTCTTTGGATCTAAGCTCCAAGTCACGATGAGTTGGACTTATTGTTATGTGACTACTCTTTGATAGAACTATCATTTCTTCTAAATCATAGACCTTTTTTTACGTCATAGAATGTCCATAATATTTTTTCATTAACATTTTGATATGTGCAATAGTTTGAGGATGTATTATTTCTTTAAGGTTTTCTTGCCATGTAGATAAAATTAACCTGTGCTCGATCTTCTATTTGATTAATAATCCATTTTGCTTTTGCAGTGTGCAAGACAAGGGTTTGCATTAGGTTTGACTGCATTAATTGGTACAATTCCTAGAATTAATATTGGCTCTCTATTAAAGCTGATAGTTGATTTGTTAGAAGTCTCTTCATCGATGAAGGGTCAGGTAGGTGAGCTTTTTTATATAATTAGTTTCTCTCTTCTTTTAATAGAATTGCTAAGCTTTCTTGTGACATATGCAGGAAGTAAGGGATTGTCTTTTGGGGCGTTTATTTGCCTATGGTGCAATTGTGAAATCAGGGAGGCTTGCTGAAGATTGGATTTCTGATCATAATTCACCTCTGATTAAGGAATTCACCAACATTCTGATCTCTCTTGCAGCAAAGAAGCGATATTTGCAAGAGCCTGCTGTTGTGATTATTTTAGAATTGGTTGAAAAGGTATCCCATTTAAGTAGACGGAAGCAATATTTTGATCATGACCATTCTTAAGCTGCTGCTTATTCAGAATTAATGCATATTTTTTGGGCAAATGAGCATAATGCTTTTGGATGCTATTTCTGTTGATGTTACTTTATTCATAGTTTCAGTAGGTTTTTGTTATTATTGATGTATTTTAGTTCTGTTGGGTGCATACTTTGATGCTTAAAAATATTTGTCGTGGAAAATGGTAGAGGGTTGTTTCTCTTTTTTCACTTTTCTTTTGAAGTTTTGACCATTTGCATTATGGTGCAGGAGGTCATTGTGCTATAAGCAATTTCTTGTCTAGTGACATCTGTTTTCAAGGATAGTTTAAGGACTGATGATGAACTTATGTAGCCATTATTTTTTTGTTACTTCCCTTTTTGTAACTCTCATATGACTTGTATTTTATTTTGTTTCTGTTTGATGTGTCATGTAATACTTTTTGAATTGCATATTGAGTAAAAGTTTGTTTCACAGATTGGATCCTAGAGTTATTTAAAGTTCTATATCTTGTTTGTTGGGATTAAGGAGTTTCCAACATGATCATTCTCTTTTTGCCTCTCGTATACAACTCTTTTTTGGAGATCTATGGAAGGATTTTTTATTGTTCCTTCTTGCTTCACTTTGTAGTTGCAGTTGTTACTTAGATAGTATGCTTTCCAATTCAGTTTTGATGACCACATTACTGTTTGTTTATGTTCTATGCCTTATGATTGTAGTTGCCAACTGAAGCTCTGGTTAGTCATGTACTTGAAGCTCAACATCTTCGTGAATGGTTTGAAGGAGCAGCTGATGTTGGGAATCCTGATGCTTTGCTTTTAGCATTAAAAATCAGGGAGAAGGTTTCTGTTGATAGTTTGATGTTTGGAAACATATTGCCATATCCATTCAGCCATAGAAGACTTTTTTCCCCTGATCATTTGCCCTCTCTTGCTAGTTGCTTCAAGGTATGTTTTTGTCAAATATTGTAAGAGAAGAATGAATTTATCAAAATTAGGTTACAACCATTAGTTTATATACACAATTGTCTAGCTTAAAATTAGTAACAAACTCCCTAAAAATAGGAAACTCCTCCAAATTTGTATCTAACTCTAATTCCTAGAAATTAGGGAATTATACGATTTTCTATAACTATACAATCTTTCCAAATAAAATTACATAATTCGACATTCCCCCTCAAGCTGGTGAATGGATATCTTCCATCCCAAGCTTGCTAATAAATATCTTGAAACACAATGCTTGTTAGTCCCTTTGTAAGTACATTTGCCAACAATCCTTGGTTGACACAAATGAAGTGCACATTAAGCCACCGTCTAGTTTTTCCTTGATAAAATCCCTATCAACTTCAATATGCTTTGTTTGATCATGTTTAACAGGGTTATGTGCAATGCGATTTATTATCAAAGTACAACCTCATGGGTCCTTCCCATTTTATTCTTAAGTCATCTAGGATTATCTTCAGCTAGAGTAACTCACATATTCCCAACGCCATTGATCTGAACTCTGACTCTGGGCTTGATCTTGCTACCACATTTTGCTTCTTACTTCTCCATGTTACAAGATTACCACCTAGGAGACTACAGTAACTAGATGTTGATCTCTTGCCGACCAAAGATCCTGCATAATCTGCATCAGCATAAGTTTCTAACGTCATGCATGTGCCTATTTGTTGCGTAAACAGAATTCCTCTTACCGGGTTGCCTTTCAATTATTGTAATATCCTATTTACTGCCTTAAGATGTGATTCTTTGGGATTGTGCATAAATTGACTAACCATGCTCACTGCAAATGCTATATCTGGTCTTATGTGTGCCAGATATATCAATTTCCCAACAAGCTTCTGATAGCATCCTCTGTCTACCATGGGATCTTCTGGAGCATCACATAATCCATGATTGAATTCAATTGGTGTCTCCATTGGTTTACAACCCATCTTTCCTGTTTCTTTCAACAAGTCAAGTACATACTTTTGCTGAGAGATGAAAATTCCTTGCTTTGAATGAGCTACTTCAATGCCTAGGAAGTACTTTAATTTTCCTAGCTCTTTGATGTTAAACTCCATCAAGAGACATTGCTTTAGATTGTTCATCTCTTCTACATCATTACCTGTCATGATGATATCATCTACATAAACTAACAATGTTGTGACTCTCCCAGAATCTGAGTGTCTCACGAACAAAGTATGGTCTCCTTGACTCTGATTGTATCCCAATGAGATCATCACCTTAGCAAATCTCCCAAACCAAGCTCGTGGTGACTGTTTGAGCCCATAAAGAGTTTTCTTCAACTTGATCACCATTCCTTCTTTAGATTCAAATCTGGGGGGGAACTTCCATGTAAATTTCCTCTTCTAAATCACCATGGAGGAATGCATTATTAACATCAAGTTGTTGTAGATTCCACGCAAAATTAGCAGCTAATGACAAAAGTATCTATACCGTGTTCATTTTAGCAACAGGGGCAAATGTCTCTAGATAATCAATGCCATAGGTTTGAGTGTATCCTTTGGCCACCAATTTAGCCTTGTATCCTTCCATCGAGTCGTCAGCCTTGTATTTTATCGTGAAAACCCACCTACATCCAACCAGTTTCTTCCCTCTCGACAATTCAACTAACTCCAATGTCTTGTTCCTCTCAAGGTCTTCCATCTTGGTCTTCATAGCATCCTCCCATTTCTTGTCTCCTAACGCCTCAGTTAGATTTATTGGTGTGGGAATTGTATGGAGATTGGTTAGGAAGGCTCTATGGTTTTGGGATAGATTTTGATAGGACGTGAAAAGAGACAGTGGATGTTTCGAACAGGTTCTTGTTCCTTTCCTAAGTGCAATTGATAGGTCTTCAGTAATTGGTTTTTTTATGGTCGTCTGCTGATTCAATTGGCTCAACATTGTCGATTGGTTTGGGAGTGGTTTCAGGAAATTGGGCAACAACACGAATGGGAGACTGGACTTGTGTTGGTGGAGAGATTGGTATTTTCCTCCTAGAATAAAGTTGCAGTGGCTGAATGTTACCTTGATTTCCCTTATCTTTCATCATTTCAATAGATTTGGCTGACTCGATTGACCGAGAAGTGGGAGAAGTGGACTCAGAGACGGTTATGGGTATAGGTTGAACAAAACTAGGATAAAGAAGAAACATATCCTTTGCTTTATCTTCACTCAAGGTCTCCCCCTGAAGATAAGTGTGTTGAAAAAAAGATTCATCTTCAACAAAAGTAACATCGACTGAGACAAAAAGTCTTTTAGAAGGTGGATGAAAACGTTTATAACCCTTTTGTGTGGAGGAATATCCAATAAAAATTCATCGAAGAGCACGTGGATCCAATTTACTCCTATTGTGAGAATGAACATGAACAAACGCAACATAGCCAAAGATTCGGGTTATAAGACTGTTTGAAGCAAAGAAGTTTGGGAAAAATTGTGATAATATCAATTGGACTTTTGAACCTAAGGACACGTGTTGGAAGCCTGTTAATAAGATAGGCAGGGGTTAACACAACTTCACCCCAGTATTGTTTGGGAACATTCTTGTGAAACAACAATGCTCTAGTGATCTCTAGAAGATGTCCATTCTTTAGCTCAACCACGCCGTTTTGTTGTGGGGTGGTAACATATAAGGATTCATGAATAATTCTTGTTTTCTGAAAGAATGGAGAAAGGATTTGATTGAAATAATCCTTGGCATTGTCCGATCAAAATCTCTTAATTTTTACATCAAACTAAGTATTGATCATGTTGTAAAAATTAGGAAAACCAGTTCTAACATCATTTGTTTTTGAAGAGGTAAAGCCATGTGACTCGGGTACAATCATCAATAAATGAAACAAACCACCTAGCGCCCGAAACATTTGGAATGGTAGAAGGTCCCCAAATATCACTATGAATGAGAGAAAAAGGAGCAAAGGTTTTTTTGTTGCTTATTGGAAAGGAAGCACGTTTGTGCTTGGCAAGTTCACAATCTTCACAATGAAAAACTTCAAACTCAATACCTTTAAATAACGAAGGAAACATCAACTTGAGCACTCTAAAAGATGGGTGACCTAAACGACGATGATAAAGCCAAATTTTATTTTGGTTTGACATGACAGATTCGGAAAAAAAAAAGGATGTACATAAGGGATTTCCAACTCTTGTTATACTATGTTGTTTTTATAGGAAATAGAGACCGTCTCTTTGACTAGCACATCTAATCATCTTCTTCGTGTCTAGTGCTTGAAAGACACAGTGTGAAAGAAAAAAGGTTACACTTCAATTTGAATCTGTGGTTAATTTTTGAATGGAAATAAAGCTTGCAAATAGCTTTGGAACATGGAGAACATTTCTTAGTGTAAGGTCCTTGTTTATGTATATAACACCTTGGCCAACTACGGTGGTGATGGATCCATCGGCTATTGTGATCTTTTTATCGCTATATCTGGGATTATAGGAGATAAAATGTTTAGAGGAACAGGTCACATGGTCAGTGGCTCCAGAATCAATCACCCACATGGGTGGAGCATTTCTTTCTGAGACATTAATATGAGAGGAAGAGGAAATATCTGAAAATGCCAATAAACAAGTACTTGTTGAGGTTAGCTTCTCAAAGGACTCCACAAAGGTTTTTAGTTTCTCAATTTCTTCGATGTTAAATTTAGGGGCAGATTTTTTGGAATTTTCTTCACCAGTCGACGAAGTGCTCACCATATGTGGTGACTTCGATCATTCCCACTTCAATTGGGCTTGCCATGAAGTTTCCAGCATTTATCCTTGGTGTGACGATGCTTCTTGTTGTATGTGCAAAATAGAGATTCTCGATTAAATGGTTTGGTTGAGTCCCTTTGAGTAATTAATGAAAGATTGTTTGCCTCTTTCAATTCTGTAGTATTGGTAATGAGTGCAGAACCATCTCCCCCTTGAGGTTCAAGCATAACACTTCGACGTCCCTCTACCACGCGTATAATAGAGATTGTCTCATTCAGAGACGGCAGGTCTATTTTCCTAAAATCTGCACTCTTACAGCATCAAACTCAATGTTTGATCCTGCCAAAAAATCATAAGTACAATTTTTTTTTCCACAAAATGCTTCAGAATTGCTACGTCTTCATTGCAACGGATGCATTGATAATGGTCCATTTCTTGGCACAAGCTTTGTAAGAGACTTGAATATTCATAATAGTCCGAGTCCCTTGTTTGGTTGCTGAAACTTTCGTCTTAATTTCATAGATTTGTGCAGCATCATTAACCTTGGAATATGTTTGTCGAATAGCTTCCCAAATCTCCTTGGCAGTTTTGAGGAACATACATGTATCACTAATTTCTAGCAGCATTGAGTTCCATAACCATGACATTACCATGGAGTCTTGCTCGTCCCACGCCGCAAATTTGGGATCGTCCTGTGAAGGATCTGTGCCCATTAAATGGCTCAATTTCCCTCTTCTCTTTAAAAATGTGAGGACCAATTGTGACCACTTCAAGTAATTCTTCCCATTCAATCGATATGCGGCTTGAATGTTTTGCAAATCTCCGGTTGTAGCAGCAGCAATATTCTCGAATGCAAGGGCACTGGTGACAAAGCTAGTGATTTTGGCAGAACTTTTGGGTGATTTCAACATGATTGATTGAATAAAACAAAGGGAAAAAACAAGAAAATATGAGAGAGAAGGCTAAGACAATTGAGAGGAACAGTGAAGATGGATCTCAGTTGGGTATGAACAGAACAAAAAAAAATTCAGAGTTTATTATGAAAGAGCCAACAGCTCTGATACCATGTCAAATATTATAATAGAAGAATGAATTTCTTTCTCATATATCAAAGTTAGGTTACAGCCATTAGTTTATATAGACAATTGTCTAGCTTAAAATTAGTAACAAACTCCCTAAAAATAGGAAACTCCTCCAAATCTGTATCTAACTCTAATTCCTAGAAATCAGGGAATTATACGATTTTCTATAACTATACAATCTTTCTAAATAAGACTACATAATTCGACAGTTTCTAACGCATTGATCTGTTTAATTTCAAGTGTACCATGATGGGTTCTGTGAAAACCACTCTTATTTTTAATGTTGAATATGACAGGAATCTACATTTTGCCAGCCTCGAATTCACAGTTTGTGGTCAGTTCTGGTAAATATTCTTATACCTGATACAATTTCACAAGATGAAGATATAGTGTCAGCTTCTAGTAATCTAAAGAAGCACAAGAAAAGTCGCAAGTGTAATTCATTCAGGGAAGAAATTTCAAAGAATATTCAGTCATTCTGTGAAGCTGTCATAGAAGGGTGTCTGCTTCAATCATCTCATGACCGCAAGCACTTGGCATTTGATGTCCTGCTACTACTAATCCCAAGTTTACCTGCATCATTTCTTCCTTATCTTATGTCGTACAAACTTGTCCAGTGCTTGATGGATGTTCTTTCAACTAAGGACTCTTGGCTATACAAAGTTGTGCAGCATTTTCTTAAAGAATTATTAAACTGGGTTGGAAATGATGATGCCAAGAGGGTTGCTCTTGTAGTATCTCTACAGAAACACAGCAATGGAAAATTTGATTGCATAACAAGAACAAAAACTGTAAAAACTTTGTTGGCGGAATTCAAAACAGAATCGGGTTGCATGCTTTTTATTCAGGACTTAATGAATTTATTTGTGGATGGTAGACAGACAGCAGATGAACCTTCAGATCAGAGTCAGACTACTGACGACAATTCAGAGATTGGCTCAGTTGAGGATAAGGATTCAGTTGGTACCACCGGAAATTCTGACTCTTTGAAAATTTGGATTGTTGAATCACTGCCAAGCATTTTGAAATATTTGAAGTTGAATCCTGAAGCAAAGTTTCGGGTGGAAAAGGAAATTCTGAAGTTTCTAGCTGTTCAAGGTCTCTTCTCTGCTTCTCTTGGCTCAGAAGTGACATCGTTTGAACTACAGGAAAAATTTAGATGGCCAAAAGCACCTACCTCAAGTGTAGTTTGCAGGATATGCATCGAGCAGATCCAATCATTGCTGGCCACTGCCCAAAAGTTTGAGGCATCACATCTTAATGCAGGGAGCCATGATGCTAATGATGTTGGCTCGTACTTTATGCGGTTCATCAGCACATTGCGTAACATTCCTTCAGTTTCTCTCTTTAGGCCTTTGAATGATGAGGATGAAAAGGCATTTAAAAGACTGCAAAAAACTGAAAGTTGGCTCTACAAAATGGTAAAACTATTACTATCTACTCTGGCATCTCTCGGATGTCAATTATTTGAATGCTGTCGTATTTAGTTGATTCCTCGTTATGCCTGCGATATCTACGTGCCGTTGCATCTCAAAACTCTATATTCTCAATTATATTTCATTGGACAAAGTGTGGCAAAACTGAGCGAGTGCATATTAGGCATTATGTTAAAAACGTGATTTAGATTATTTGATGCTGAATATTGCTAAGTAATCTTAATATTTATGTTGACAGTTACCCATTCTTGAAAATTTCAACTTGTCTTCAATCTGAAGAATTATGTTGTATGTTGCTTTTGCTGTTACAATTGTCCATCTTTATGGAAGCTTTTTCATTTTGGCAGGAAAGAACTCTTAAGGTTGCCCCTGATATACATAGATCACGTTCTATCAGATACTTGCTGATACAGATGTTGCTCCAGTTGCTGCTACAACCTGAAGAATTCTCTGAAGCTGTATCTGAGCTTATTATATTGTGTAAGAAAGGCTACCAGTCTTCAGGGTTTGTTGAGTACTCAGATGAAGAAGAATTGGATAATGATACGACTTCTCAGTTTATAGATGTTCTTCTAGATACATTACTTTCACTGTTGCCACAGTCATCAGCTCCCATCCGGTCTGCTATTGAGCAGGTATTTGGAAAGCGTCTACTTTAGGTTCACTCTTTATTGTTGGATCCCTATGTCTGTTTATGGCGAATTTCATCTTAGCTTTACAATTTAGTTATTCCTGGTTGCATAAGGGTTTTGTAATTTATAGTCAATCATGAAGCTACATTTGATATGTGTCATCAGGACTCATGTCAAGTATCATGGCCTATATTGCAAAACCAATCACTAGCCTTTCTAGGATCCCACCAAGAGTGTCAATTCACCTTCCATTAATGTCTCATGTCACTTTTGTTTATCTATAATCGATGTTGTTAGGTTTTCAAGTCTTTTGTCCGGGAAGTGACAAGTGATGGACTTCTGCGAATGCTACGTGTCATTAAGAAAGATCTAAAACCAGCTAGACGTCGTGGAGCAAATACTGAAGATGATTATGATGATGATGATGATTTTCTTGGGATTGAAGAAGATGACGATATTGACGAAGCAGAGTCGGCAGAAATGGATGACGGTGACCCTGAGGGTGATGCTCAGTCAGATGATTCTGAGGCAGTTGAACTTGAGCAAGTTGGTAAAGAACTGCCAGAAGGTGCTGATGATTCTGATGGAGGAATGGATGATGATGCAATGTTCCGCATGGACACCTACCTTGCTCAGATTTTCAAAGAGAAAAAGAACCAGGCTGGCAGTGAAACTGCTCAGTCGCAGCTTGTTATGTTCAAACTCCGTGTTCTTTCATTGTTAGAAATTTACTTGCATGAAAGTTCAGGCAAGTAGTTGTTTGTTTTTTCAGTTTGCATGCTCATGTTAGTGCTGATTTTTAGGTGTAAATTTAGAAGCAAGCTTAATAACTTTTTAACATAATAATTCTGTAGTTGGGTTAGTAAATATCGATTTGCGATCATCTTTCTCTTATCTCTTCTTTTTTGAAAGAACTCCTTATTCATTTGTTTGCATTCCAGAAACTTATCATATTCTCGGAGGTTGGTTTCTTTTTTTTGTTCTCAATGCATTGTGATCCTAATGTTTCGCATTCAACAGGTGATCCCCAAGTTCTGACAGTGTACTCCAACCTCACTCAGGCATTTCTTAACCCACATACTACGGATGTCAGTGAGCAGCTTGGACAGCGAATTTGGGGAATTCTTCAAAAGAAGATATTTAAGGCGAAGGATTTTCCAAGTGATGAGAGTGTGCAACTATCTACTCTTGAATCCTTGTTGGAAAAAAGCCTAAAATTGGCTTCAAAACCTTTCAGGAGGAAGAAATCTGCACATGCTCCATCTATGAAGAAGCAATCTGCATCCCTGAAGCGACAAAAAATGATTATGTCCCTTGCTAGGGACTCAACCTTTTGGTTACTGAAAATAATTGATGGCAGACGCTTTTCTGAGTCTGAACTGCAGAGAATTATCGATATATTCAAGTCTGTCTTGGTGGAATATTTTGAGAGTAAAAAGTCTCAAATAAAAGCTGAATTTTTGAAGGAAATATTTCGAAGAAGGGCGTGGGTTGGACACCATCTCCTCGAGTTCCTTTTAGAAAAATGTTCCAGTACAAAGTCAGAGTTCCGACAAGTTGAAGCACTTGATTTGGTGTTGGAAATATTGAAGTCAGTGGTTTCTTCTGGCAGTGATGAGAACAGTCGCACTACATCAAAAGGAAACTTGGAAAGTTATCTCCAAGCTCTTGGTCACCTGGTAATGGTGATGGCAACAAATATGCCTGAGAAGCAAGCAAGGCGAGTTGCTGTACGTAAGTTTTGTAGTAAGATCTTCCAGATGATCTCAACAAATGATTTGAACAAGTCCTTTCTTAAACATTTTAATCCAGAGGCTCAAGCTGTTTGTGGATCCCAGCTTGGTGAGCAATTTGTGAATCTGAAGAAGATTGAATGACAACCATCATAATATTATTGAAATACTCATGAGTGCCTTTCTATGGAGAAGCTCTGGCAGATGCCTGCTTGAAATTGCCCTCCAAGTATTGACCAGTCATTTTGACTTAAGAAGTATTGAAAAGATAGGTTGCTTTCGAGGCTTTTACTATCTAATTAATGGTTGCCCCGCAGCTCAGTTTCACCCATGATGCTATGAGTTGATAAATTGCTTGTATTTGTCCCAGCTTTATCGTTTGGCATGAAATAGTTGGAGCAAGTTGAAGGTGCCCAATCCATTCATGTGGTGTAACTTGTTCGGTGGAAAACTTAAAGGCTTGTTTTACTCTGTTTTTGAGCAGCTTGCATTTATTGAAGGGTAATAAGTACTTTTTGGGTTTCTTTATGACTATTATGAGTTCAACTGGTCATCTAACTTGGCATTTCGTTGTTTAGAGACAAGACAGTTGAGCAGGCTTGCTGTCTGTCTGATCGTCCGTGCTGTTGAATTAATTGACAGTAGAAAAGAAAAAGGTCTAATGCCAATAATTTGCATGTGGCATGTTGAATTTTTGGATATTATCGACTAAATTCAAGAAAAAAGTACACTAACGAAATAAACATGAGGATTGTAACATCTACTGCCATTGAAGAAGTGTAGAATGGAATATTTTATATTTATACGATACTTTCTAGGGCTTACTTTTTCTTGCGAAGGATTGAATTGAATCATGAGCGTCTTTGTCATACTCGGGGCTTACGAATTCGTGAAAGCGACACTAAGAGGTGCGTGCTTAGTTAAGGAGATTCAGAATGAATTGTGGCTATGGTATGGTTAGATTGATTGTTTATTATAATTGAATTGATACTCCTCTATTTTTTTGTGAAGAATAATTTTCATTCTTCAATTAACAGATAAATGTCACTAGTGTGATAATAAATATCGCTACATTTTTTAATTTTTAATTAAAATTTAATACATTTTTTAAATTTTTAATTAGAATTTAATTAAAATATACTAATTTTTTATAAATAGTTTTAACAAACTAGCTACATATCCGTCCCTATGAACTTTCTCTCCGGCTAATCGATGTTGTTGAGACAAAAGAATATTGAGTGTGCCTGGAGTTGACAACTTCTTTTTCATATTCCTATTTACCAAAATGAAATGATTTAAGCCAAGCCAGGAGGGTCCGGTGAAGCTAGAAATCATGTATTACAGGTATATATAATGTGTACATACAGAGCGATTCCACTAAATATTAATATCATCATCTAATTAACCTCGTCATTCTACTCGTGCTCCCCCTAAAGCTACATAATGGATTTCAGTTTTCCCCTCTTCAAAGAGTCGTGTCTTCTTTCTTTTTCTTTTCTTAATACACAAGCGCAACATTTCCAGGCTCTGCACTTACCCAACTCTTTCCAAAAAGCAACCAATAAAACTACAACATTGAGAACCCTCCCCTGTACAAAACCAAATGGAAAGAGCTTTAAGCATTTTACAACGTTGATTGGGAAAAAGGAGTTTCAAAGCAAACAGCCAGAACTCACTTATCACACCTCACACAAAATCCCATCCATATCAACGCAACTGAAGACCCTCCTCTGCCAATGCCAAAAAGCCATCACTCGTTCTTCAGTTCCAGGATCTACGAATGTGCATCTTCAGACTCGCTTCCTGAAGAACTCCCTGAATCTGAATCTGCAAATATTCAAAGATTCAATCAGTAATCATGCATTCCCACCAGTAATTCACAATTCCCTACTCCCAGCAACACTAGAATACGAATACTTTATACCACTTGAGGAAGAGGAATCGTCACTTGAACTACCAGAACTGCTCGAACTACGACTGGCATGACCATTGTCTTTCTCAATCTCCACTGGTGGGAAACTACTCATTGGCATCTCATCCCCAATATCCACATCTTCGTCCCCAGCCTCACCTTTCTTGGGCTTCTTTACCTCTGTTGCAACATCCATTCTATCATTTGCAGACACAACCTATCACATAAAAAGGGATCACAGAGAAATGAGCACATCTAAAAGTCAACACAACGTATAAATTAAAGCAATGACAGAAGATGGGCCTAATGCTAACCTTATTGCCTTCACTCACGGCAGTATCTGCCGCATTATTGTTGATACCCATTAATGCTTGACGCTTGATCTTGCTAACCAATTTCTTGTAATTCGTAACAAATCGATCAAGCTCCCATAACGTTTCTGTATCAACAGCTTCGATATCAAGCTCAATCTCATCCCCTTCCTGCCTCAAATGCCCATTCCTCTTCCTTATTATCTGCACAACTTGCTCCATTTTCTCCTGAGGCAAATTCTGCAACCCAAGCCCTAATTTGTGCTTTTCCTCAAGACTCATCTCTCTTTTATTCGGATCTTTAGCTTTAGGCTTCGGCTGCTTCACAGGCTTTACTGGTGGGGCACGGATGGGCGGGGAAGGAGTCCTCACCGGTAACTGCGTGCTTGATTGCGGTTTAGGATTTTGATTTGACACACTTGCCGGAGTTTGCTCCGATTTCGCCATAACAGCTTGGATTGAATTCTCATGATGGTCTCTCTTCTGAATATGATCCCAAGAACTCGCTTGCACCTCATGTACATGTTCTTCCTCGATTTCTTCGTCTAAGTCCTCAGCATGATCCTTAATCGGCCTGAACAATTCCTCAAATCTCGAAAGAAACTGCTCGGCAAGAATATAAACCTCATGACCCTTAGGGTTATACTTCATCGCATTATTGAAAGTCAATCGCACGTCCGCGGCAAAATGGTTGGGTGAATCATACAAATTCTTCCC
Source organism: Erythroxylum fimbriatum (assembly GCA_026770325.2). Lineage (NCBI taxonomy): Eukaryota > Viridiplantae > Streptophyta > Magnoliopsida > Malpighiales > Erythroxylaceae > Erythroxylum > Erythroxylum fimbriatum. The sequence continues at coordinate 3,238,429 of JANZLH020000426.1, forward strand.
CAATTTCGACTTCACGGTACCCAAGTCCATCGGATTCTTAATCATATCATAATAATCGTGAAGCTGCAAGCCAACAACGTCCACAGGCGTATTGAAGACGTGTCCGTGTTTTTGCTTCATCAATTTCGTCAAGATCTGACCGCATTTCTTCATGAACTTAGCACTTTCTGGATTTTCCCTCTTCATTTCTTTCACTGCGGCGCCCAAGTTCGTAGCTTGAAACGGCCGTTTGTTACCTGACACTTTCTTGTTGTTCTTTTTGGGGCTTGTGAAATTGGAACCGGGTCGGATCTGGGATTCCGATGCGTCGATCCGATTCTTCAATACCCGAATCTGCTCCAGCTCGGCCACTAACCGATTCTTGAGCTCAGCCAACTCTTTTTTCGAGTGATTAGCGAAATTGAACGTGACATAACCGCCGGAGTTAAAATGGGTCGGCCTCCGCTGGTGATTTATAGACGATGCGCCGTCGGATGCCGCCGATTGCGATACGACCGGAGGCTCGTCGACGTCGTGTAAGTGTCGTTGTTGGTGTAGATATTGGAATTGACGTTTCTTGGAAAATTTAGGGTTAGGGTTAGGATTAGAGAAAGGCAGTTTGCCCATGAAATTAGCGCGTTGCTGTGTCCAATTGGGTTCGTTCCGATTGGCTAAAATGGCAGAAGCCATCGTCGTCCGGAGCGAGGGCCTTCCAATTTAGAGGAAAACATGAACAAAGTACAGGTATGGACCCCACGCATCACCAAAACTGACCCACGCGCCGACGAGAGAACTACCGATGGAAAAGAGAACCATCAAAAAGACGGGTAGGGTTTGTGTGGGATTAGATCTACCCTGGATTTAGAGCGAAGAGGAATGGAGGCGAGGGCTGCTCTTAAAGGCGAATAGATCTGCCCGTGGGCAGGATCCGGGCCGTCGATCTCCTTCTCAGGGCAGACCTTGTATGGACGGTCAAGATTGTTGGATTGTAACACGTGGTAAGTTGACTGCCGCTGGATCGGAATTTGAGTTTGAAGGTGAATCTGGGGTGAATTTAGGGTTAATATGGGGGGAGGGGGGACTCGTGGGCCCTAGTTGGGTGATGACGTGGAGTGAAGCCAACTGGGTGGTCCTGGGAAGAAGGGGTGGTTGTGTAAATTCAGCTGGATATTAAATTACCCACTTGCCCTTGCTTAAAATAAAATCTTTATTTAGGTGAAGACCTTAATAAAGGTAGGAAATGTGCATACTAGCGTCTTGACTTGAGCTTATATAAAACCCACTCACCAAGATGAAGATGTGGAAGGAACACAATTACTTCCTCTTTGACTGTTTCGTTTGGAATTCGTAGTGGGAAAGTTCTTGTTCTCAATTTGAACACTTGGGTGCTAAATATTTTCATAATCTGACAAGCCCATTACGGTATATTTTAATTGCTAACTTGTGATTGAAGTAAGTCTACTCTATCCAAAAAGATATTATAATGGGTCTCACGATTGAAACCAGATCTTTTGTCCAGTTTTACTCTGTTTTATTCTGTCTCATGAAATCTCAGTCATTTATTTTACGGGACTCACGCGAGTCTCATACGGACCTTATATAAATAAAGGCTGAGATTTATTGGACATAATAAAATACCATAATATTGGACAGAACATCTCAACCTTTAACAATTATCCGTAATCAAACAAACTTGAAAATGAATATGAAAAGGACAAGCGTGTCTGCTTTTAACCTCGTCATGTCCTAAATCTAATTGACGGACCTCTTCAATCAGCTCCTATATTCTTCGACTTCAACTATGAACTATCCCAAGGGTTTCTTTCTTCGTGGGTTTTAAAATTCCAATACAGTTGAACCTTAATGCCATGTAGACTACACAAGTAAACAACTCAATCTTTGAGCAATTGTTTTCTGTTAAACTGGTGGGGTTCAGAGATGCCACGAGTTACTTGTCTCTTGTTCACAAAACGTTCAACTTCCATCAGACACCAAATGAGAAAAATAAAGGAAATTTCAACTAAAAACAAGTCAACTCCCACCTCACAACGCTTCTCCTTCCCACAGCTCTTTACTAAGTTGGTCTCATCAGGAAGTGCTTATCCACACAAACCTGGCCATTTCTTTTAATTGTAGACATCTGTGTATCCGAAACCGTTGCCAATTGAAGACATCCAAACTGAGATGAGAGTATGTAGTATTTAGTATTTAGTATAATTTGTGGATAATGTGTTCGAGTCAGACAATGCCAATGGTTCTTAACTTTTACTCTTTTTAGAATGTTTCAGTTGTGTTATGTCAGACCAGAAATGTCTTTTTTTTTTAATCTTTCCAATGTTCTTGGGGATGAGTCGCCCATATATGGCCACAAACGTGTGGCTCACTTTACATATGGGGTTGAGCTGCTAAATTGCGATTATGCCATAGCATAGAATCTGACGTTTAAAGTTCATACGCTCTTATTCACGCCACCATCCAATCCAATTCAAAGTATCAATTGAGTTGGCTAATTTTTCCGTATAATAAATCGGAATCTCATTTTCATCCCTCAACGTGACCTCGTATCTCTTCCGCACATGCTGTCACGTGGGTGTTACACCTCTTTTTAACCTCATAAGGCCATTCTGGTCATTTTGTCTAGTGAGTTGGATCAAATCACGGATGCACACCTACTACTCAAACGGGCGGAGGAGGTTCCGGTTGTCTCTGGTGTTGTTTGCATTTTAAAAAACATCCACTCAGTATAAGTGTCGTGCGAGGTTGTTGAAAGGAAGGTCGGTCAGCCCAAGAATTCAGATAATTAAACATACAGATGACATCAATCCGCGTCGTTTGTAAGAACATGACAAAGGGTCAAGTCTTTGTTCTTAAGTCGTCGTCTATGAGAATAGAACAAAGGGCTAGAATCTTTAAATATGACCCCAGAAGATCAATAGGATCCAAAACATGATAGTCTTTCCACTTCAGTCATTCTCGACGAGCCATCACCACCAAAATTCAAGAACCATGTCTTCAAAGTATATAATGACCTAACGGATCTGACAAATCATGTTGCATGGGAATCAAACGCCTTCAAGAGCTTGTTCAAGCAGTTTAGTAGCTTGTTCATCATGTAATAGATAGCAAAACAAGAATGTTTCCTTATTTTTTGGTTTATACAAGTTTATGAGTGAGTCAATTATTAAAGTTTGTGTTATAACAAACATGTGGCATCAGAGCAGTTTTTTGATTGTCTAAATTTGAAAAGAGATTTTTTAATTTCTCCCTAAAGAAATCAGAAAAAATAATCTGTTTTTACGTATGTAAACTACATATTTGTTGTTTAAATTGATGTTGAATAAACATTGCGTGAAAAATAGGTCAAAAACTAATATCGAGGTGATTTTTTGACGTAAAATCACATAAAATGTCACAAAAAAATTGCCTTTTTGACAATTGGATAGAGAAACGATAAACAAGTAGCCACTTGCTTCTGGAATGTACTAAACATGTGGCACATATGCTCCACATGTACCAAACAAGTGGCACATGTTGGACACGTGTCAGACATATGAGACTTATGCGTCAGAAGCAATTGGCCTGTCTATACATAGCTAAGCGTGTTTGACATGTATCAATGGAGGCAACACACATCTGTGTGTATGTAGCACATGGTGATAACTCGTCTGATGCATCTAGAGGTGTGTTAGATGTGGCGAATGTAGTACACGCTCTTACAACCCATGCGCAATGCTGATGTCAACACATTACAGGATTAAAAAAACTCAACATTTCGACAATTGACAAAATGGTCCCTCAAGTTATTTCTAGGAAATTATTAGGGTCCTGTGAATTTATAAAATGATTTTTTTAATTTTCTAGATTTATTACATTGTTAATAAATAAGGTTCAACTTCAGAAAAATCAAATAAAGTTATTAAAGTCACCATTGAGTGAATTTTCATGCATTTGACATGAAATAACATAGATATATATAGTTTTGGTATCTCATATGATGTATTTATTGTTCGGAATCACATGATTATCACTTTGATTGAGATTTTCTTTGTGACAAATTCTCAAATAAAGTTTGTTAATAATGTTTTTAACACTAATATATGGTAATGAGTTTGTGTTTGAGGATTTTGCATTTATGGATGGGAAATTGTCACATATTTTTTGATATGAGGATAAAATATAAGTGTGTCACTTGTGCCTGTGGATCTATTTAAGTGCTAATAAAAATCTAATCACCACAGTAGTCTTTCAAGTTAATATTTGAATTGTTTTGCTTGCATGTTTGGAAATGTCTTTGGTCTTATGTTTGGTTATTCTACCCACAGGTGTTAACCTTATGTAAGACTTTGAGATGTGCATATTTGCTTAAGCGATCTATTCGCCAACGGGTGGTAGAATCATGAAAATTCATACTGTGTACTCTAATCGTTTTTATATGGAGGTCTTATCTGCATGTATTATGTATTCAACCTACAGATGTTTCATGAAATGTATAATAAGATGCTCAATACAGATACTATTTTATATCTTTGAATATTGATGTTATCCTACATTTGTGTTTATCATTTACATTATTAATTTTGTAGTCACCTTCTTTGTAAATAATAACAATTTCACAATTAAAACCCTTACTCTAGTTTCAATTTTAAGAAATGGAAGCAAGATGTGAAATTTACGTTGGAGATGATAGATACAAATAAGGCTATAGTCAAGGATAGGCCATCTACACCTACATTTATCAGCTTAGAGGTAGAGCGAGCAGCATATGCAACCTGGGAAAGGTCAAATAGGATGTGTTAATTGACCATAAAGAGATTAATTCCAAACCATCTACTAAGTGGACTTTTAGAAACAAACATTACAAGGGATTTCCTTAATAACGTCTCACAGAGATATAAGGTGTAACACACAAATATCCCCTGAGAGGATATACAGATGCCACACAAAACAATCCTAAAACATACAAAGATATTCCATAAATTCATTGAAAATAAGATAACATACTTCACATTCATACTTTGCTGAGTTATATACGAAACATCATGTACACAATGTACTCATCATACGCATGCCTTACATAAAAATCCATATTGTATTATAGTTATTACAAACCATTTATAAGTTATTACAAATCATTTATACAAAATACAATATCTCTCAACACATTGAAATACAACTTAAAACTTAAACATAATATTTTCCAAAATCATATCAAGTCTTTCATTGGCCACTGTGGTTGTCCCAGCCTTAAGTCTTCTCATCAAAACTAACATAGAGGCAAAACTACCGTGCTAAGCATATAACTTAGTGGGGAATAGCTAAACAGGATACATAATGGAGACTAATTCTAACAGTCGTTTAACAATGTACATGTACTGAATCAGGTCATATCATAAGCAATCTTTAATTGTTCATTTTAAAGAGCAATCAAAACATTCTTTGACTCATAACATAATGTAATTCATCAGTACAAAACATTCTTGCATTATAACAAAACATATAAGTATCAGAACAGAACATCATTACTTCAGAACAGAATGTACAAGTCTCATAACATGATATAATCATGTCATAACAAAACAAAACTTACGTCAAATCAAAATATATCTTGTATCATATCAAAACTTATCTTGTATCATATCAAAACTTATCTTGTATCATATCAGAACTTATATCAAAACATAAAATAGATTAGCTTGCTAGTCCTTTCTATAAAAGTGGGTAATAAGAACAGAATAGAAGATACCTATGATTGGTATCTCAGAAACAGAAGAGACTTAACTCTCTGAAACAGAAGACACTAAAGTTCCTAAGATTAGAAGACACCGAAGTGTCAAGTATAGAAGACACCTTAGTGCCTAATTACAGAAGCAGCTGCAGATCCTTTTAGGGATGGCTATTTATCCACGAGTAGGACTTGGCACTTTTTAAAAACAAAACATTTCAGATTTTAGAATCACATGTAAGTGATGTAGTGCATAACATTTGACTTTATTCCATTTTGCTCAAATTAAACATATTCATTCACATTTGATCAAACTTAACATGCCTTATAAACATAAACATTTGCAATAATGCACCAATGAACACATTAAGTAATTACACATTACATGTAGTCACACAAGTTCCCAATTCACAAACATTCACAACTAACACATTACTGTTGTTCTTTAAATCACATTAGCATTCGTAAGTAAACTTCATTCATTTAACAACT
>JANZLH020000426.1:3295771-3308657 GCA_026770325.2 Erythroxylum fimbriatum
AGAAAAGTTAATGTGACTAGTAAGGAAGTAAACCTGTGAGAAGTTTAATGTTCAAATTCTATAGCTTATAGGGAGTGATATTGTGTTTTATACACCTATGTGAGGGTGTAGAAATAGGAAATTTATGTTTTGGTAGTAATTTCATTGTATATCCTTTTTTTGTATAAAGGTTCAGAAGCAGTGAATTAAGCAGCTCGTACCCAGGATAGTTGAAGCTAAGAGAGTGTATACCTTCTTTTAAGGTGAGTTGGGGAAACCATATTTCTCGAATAGGACTAGAACATCCTAAGACAATCTTAATAACTTGTATGTGAATTTTGAATCGAGGGGCAACCCAAAGAGGACAATATCTGCGGGTGGGTGGACTGGGTTGTTGAATCATTTAAGTGGATAAAACAATGTCGTTTACATTTTTTTATTGTTCTTCTTTTAGCTACAAAATTATATTTGTAGCCAAATTTTTTCTACAAAAATTAGAAAATTTAACCGATAACTAGAACAAATTTGAGTTTTAGTGACAAAATATTTTTGTTGCAAAAAATTTGTCCCTATAAATTTCATAAAACTTAGCTAATATCTAGAACAGATTTGAGCTTTAGCTATGAAAAATATTTTGTTGCTTAAAATTTTTTACTACGAATATTTGTTCATAGTGAAAAATGTAGCTAAAAATTGTTAGCTATGAGAACAAATTATAGTTAAAAAACGTAACTAATAGTCCTAGAAAAATTGCGAAAATAAATTGTTTTGAGGTATTATTTAAATAGGCTATGATTTTTAATTTTTGTATCCAAAAAGTTACATTTAGCTACGATTTTCAAATTTCTTTAAGTTTCTTATATCTGGTACACATAATCGTTGTTCCCTCATCACTTTACCATCTTCCTTGATTGTAATATCTATTCTCTTCCTAGTCTCAACTTCAGTCTTCAACTTCATCAATTTTGGATCTTGTTTCTGTCCCTCTCTAACCTAATCCACCAAAATGGGGCGAACATGAAAGGTAGAAATTAATTCCCCTAAGTCTGTCATATCCAATCTCACTCCTAGAGACCTCATTTCCACGAAAAGTGGAAGATATATCATCTTCAATTATGCTATTAAACTGGTAGATCTCTTACTAACGACATCAACCACTGCATTGACTTTTTCAAGTGGTACTCTATCGTATAATCATAATCTTTTATGAACGTCAACCATCTCCTCTGCCTCATATTAGTTCCTTCTAAGTGAAAAAATATTGCAGACTCTTGTGATCTGTGAAAATCCTACAGGGAACAATATACAAGTAATGCCTCCAAATTCTCAATGCAAAAACTACTGCTGCTAACTTTAGATCGTGGGTGGGGTAGTTCTGTTCATGCATCTTCAATTTCCTAGAAGCATAGGCTACAACCTTATCATTCGGCATGAGAACAAACCCTAATCCTAATCTCGAGGCATCACTATACAATACATTTCCATCAGTCCCTATTGGTAATGTGAGTACAGGAGCTATTGTCAACCTTTCTTTCAATTCATCAACACTTCGTTGACAAGCATTTGACCACTCAAACTTATCCTTTTTTCACATCAACTTGGTCAATGAGGTTGCTAGTTTGGAAAATCCTTCGAATTTCCTATAATGGGCTGCCAATTCAAGGAAACTCCTAGCTTCCATCACAATGTTGGGAGGTCTCCAATTAGCAACAACTTCAATCTTTTGGGGATACACACTAAGTCCCTCAGTTGAGATGACATGACCCAAGAAAGCAACCTTGTCTAGCCAAAATTAGTACTTATTAAACTTAGCATATAAATGTGCTCTCGTAGGCTTTGTAATACCATCCAAAAGTGTTCTGCATGCTCCTCATTATCTGAGAACACCAATATGTCATTAATAAAAACGATCAAAAACTTATCTAGGTACTCTCGAAACAACTTATTCAGTAAATCCATAAAAGCAGATGGAGTATTATTTAATCCAAACGAAATAATTAAGAATTCAGAATGCCTGTACCTTGTCCTAAAGCAAGTTTTTAGAATATCCTCCCCGTAAGCTTTCAATTGATAATAATTTGATCTTTGATTAATCTTTGAATATAACTTAGATCCTTGTAGCTAATCAAATAAATCATCAACCCTCGGGAACGGATATTGGTGTGAACTGTCACTCTGTTCAGTTGTTTATAGTATATATACAACCTTAAACTCCTATCCTTCTTTTTAACAAATAGGATTAAAACCTCCATGAAGAAGTGCTAGATCTTACGAAACCCTTATCTAACAACTCCTCCATTTGTGCTTTCCTTTCTTTAACTCTTTTAGAACCATTTTGCATGGAGTAATTGAAATCGGTTAGGTTTCTGGAGTTAAATCTATCTCAAACTCTATTATCCTATCTAGGGGTAGCCTTGAAAGATCTTTCGAAAACTTGTTGGGGAACTCTCTGACCACTAGAATATCTCCTAATTGAACCTTATCATTACCTTGTCCAATGATGTAAGCTAGATATGTTTGGCATCCTTTATGGAGCATTTTACTAGCTACTATGGCAGTCACTATACTAGCGGGAAGAACTTTTTGTATCCCATGAAATGTCACCTCTGGTTTTTCTAATCGACTCAGCATATTCTCCTTTTTAAAACAATCCACTACCACGCGATGTGTGGATAACCAATCCATTTCAAAAATAACATGAAAATCCCGAATATCGAATATGATTAGGCCTACCGAAAACTCCTTACCCTCGACCAGTACTTGACTATCCACAAGCACTCTTTTAACGAAGAGAGAGTTTCTAGTTGGGATGGAAACTACGATCATAACATTTAATAACTGAGACTCAACATTCAATTTTGCAAAACAATCATAGACATAAAATAATGTGTAGCACCGAGATCTACTAAAGCATATATATCTTGATCAAAGACATAAATCTTACCAGTCACTACATCTAGTGTGGCATCGACCTCCTACTCGATGACCACGAAAATTTGGGCCTGTCAGCGGGATCTACCTGCCTGTCTTATAAGAATTACTCCCTACCGTTGAACCTTTACTGGATGTAGTAAAACTTGACCCTCTGCACTGAGAACCCTAGCCACCTTATCTATAACCCCCTCTAGCTTGTGGAGGTGCTAAAGATTTAGCCACCAATCCCTCTACGATGACTAGCTGTCGATAATCACTGAAAAAGTGTCCCTCCTAACCATAGTGGAAACTACCTATCATATTCATTCGACACTCACCTAAATGTCTTTTTTCTTAAGTAGTACACTTTGAAAATGGGGTCCTTGTGTCATGAGAGTTTCTGAGCCTAGTTAGTGACCTAAAGGATCCTTGGTTGGATGATCGTTCTTTGCTAAACCTCCTATCAACTGACCATCTTGATTTATTTTTCTTTGTTGGACTTTGGATGAACTAGTTGGAGCATTGCGTTTATGTTATGATCTTAAACTATGAGTGATTGTTGTAGCGTTTTTCTTCGCTTTTATTGCAGCTTCAACTTTATCCCCGTAGTGTGTCTGTGAAGTCAAAGATAGATGGATCCGTAATCTGGGATTCATGCCGGTAGCGAACCTCTTGCATTTCTGCTATTCATTGTTAGTAATAAACGGAACATTTCTGACAAGTTTAAATTTTTTTTTTCATAATCCGTCACTGACATCGAACGCTGCTCTAGACAGAAAAATTCCTCTACCTTAGCATCCGTATAACTCTGTGGAAATATCGTATCAGTGAAATTTCTCTGAAACTCTACCCATGATACCCCATCCAGATGTCTTCTCTCAATGGTTTCCCACCATTCCTTCGCCTTGTCCTCGAGAAGGAAGGTGGAAAATACAACTCTTTGCTCGTATACAACTCTCTACTTGTCCATGCATCCCATAACTCTATATATCTTCGTAACCTGGTCTAACCATGTGAGTGCAATCTTAGGATCTGCACTCTCGTCAAAAGTCTTCGTGCCCAATTTAAAGACGGACTCAATTGAGCAACTTTAAGTTTTCATAATTTTGTGTGGCTGCTACATTGTTACGATGAGTATTTGAGCCACCTATTCTGCATTGAAGTTCATCCTAGCCAGTTTCGTTGGCTTTGATGATTCGGGATGTGACTGGTTCATTGAGGCACTCACTGAGCTTAGCATATGGTCATCCTCCTGTGTTGGAGGTGCCTCAAGTGCAGAAGCCGTTGGAATGGCTTCTTTGGGACATCCACGACCTCGTTTGTGCTTCGTCCTGTGTATTATACAAAAATGCAAATATATAAAGCTTTTAATTTTTTAAACCATATGCATGTAAATCACAACATTTCGTTGGTCACCTCACTTTTAAAACAACGCACAAACATTTTATAAATTCATAAACAAAAAGGAGGTGACCTATTTTTTTTAAACCGTGGGCTCTAATACCAACACTGACAGGCCCCTCTCTTTAAATGACTTGGCTGCCTGGCCGACACCCTACGGTGGCCCTCTAGTCAATATTTAATCCAACTAGAGAGTTCCTGTGGAGCTAAGCCTATTGCCCTTTTTATCAGAAAGCTTTAACTCAACATTAACAAATGTAAGCACTAAAGTGTTTTTTATAAATCATTTTATTAAAAATTTCGGCAACATAACGTCTGCATTTTGACATTTCCAAAATTTTCAAAGTCAATGTAAAAGTTCAAAACACTTTTATATTCACACCAAATTCTCTACTACAAATTTTGGAATTTAAGTCCACTCATAGGCAATCTTAAACAATTAAATCAATTGATTTTAAAAAAGTATAAAACATGTTCAAGCATTTAATTTAAAAACATTAATATGCATTCCTTATTTACATAAAAATACAATTTAAACATATTCATGGATATGCAATTGTTCTCAAAGGTATTTACAAGGAAATAATGCATACACAGTAGCACGTGACAAAGCTAACTACTCTAGAGGTCGAGTCCCTATTGCTGAAGCCCTTAAGCGTGCACCTGAGAGGTTTTATTTTAAAAAGCAGAAAATAAAGTGTGAACTAAACAAACCCAGTGAGTGTTAGAATTTCTATTTAAATCACGATTATCAATTTAGAACTCCCTAAACAAATTTATTTCATTTCTTATAGTATAATGCTAATATAAAATATATATGTTTCCTAAAACCAAGTTTCTCAAATTGCTTTTAAAACAAATAGTGGAAACATTATTGTTGTCATGAACCCTGTTACACAACATAGCCCACCATTAATTTCTTTGCCATATGGTATCCTTAGGCATAAAGTCACAAAGCTAGTTCTGCATTGCTTACATGCAATTGGTTAACCACTAGTTACTAAGTTGGTTTTACATTGCTTACTCGCAGTAGGTTATTCGCTATACACTGGTAGTTACGGAGTTGGTTCTACATCTCTTACTTGTAACAATTTTTGCTAGAATTATATATACTCTATACGTGCAGAGTTGACTCACTGGACTAATGACAAACACAATACCACCCGCTATTAGTAACTGACGCCCACTAGACACTACCATGCACGATCGGAATACTTTGATTGGTATATTAACATATATAAAACCTAACAGTGTACCATAGGATAAAAATCCTTTTTCTTAGTACCTTAAACTTAGCATAGAATTTAAACCACTTACTAAATAAAGAGCAACTCATACATTTACAACTTATATCACTTTTGAAATCAATCATAAAAGGATTTTACATTCATAACAATACCAATAAAACTCAGAATCATACAATTTAATGCATAATTTAAAATCACATGTCATCGATTCTTTTACAAATAATTTAATCATTTAAAATAATCAAAATACACTAACTATTTTGCAAATTTATCGCCAAACACACTCACGCATTTTGTGCCTCTCCTTTACCCACACAAAATTACATTTTGCTTAGGCATTCATTTCCGAATTCAAAAATAAGGCATTAAAATTATATTTTCAGTTTAACTGAATTCGAGATTAGTGTTTAATAGTATAACACGTAGGCTAATCGTACTTCCTCTTTAACTTTCATAAGCTAATCTATTATTTTCCATTTCAAAATCTAACTTAAAAAATTACTTAAATACCATCCTTTGCTAATTCTAACCTATCAATTTCTTCAAAATACAATCTCACCTAATCAATTCACCATATGGCGGAACATGTAATGCTATTAATGTTAAAAATTTCCATTTGTTTTTCACAATAACAACTTAAAACTTCAGCTTTTTTACACCATAGCTATAATCAAACTTCAATAACTCACACTAACAACTACATTTTCTCTTAAGGTTGAATTGCCCTCACTACACACAAACACACACACACACACATATATTATCATTTATTTTCTTTCCAATTTTTAACATAGTTCACCTAGCACATCAAACTAAAAATTACAATTTTTCTCCAACAATTTTTCTAGATTGGCCGAATATGACAAAAATCCATTATCTTTCCATTTTTGTAATTTATCATATCATAAATACAAAAAATGAAATCATACCAATTCCAAACCAATTCCATTTCATATATTTACTTCATTAGAATCAAAACCATGCTATGAAAATCATAAAACATCAAAAATAGAATTTTGCATCATTTCACAGTAAAAAACCTAGTCATGACTGATTCTTTCAATCTTGATTTCTTGGTGTACTTTCTTGTTTTCAACACTTACATGTTTACAAGCTTATTATCTCCTCCATGAAAAATCAAAAATCACCATTGATCCTAAATAAATCCATCCCATTTAGAAACCCACTAAACTAGACATTTAAGCTAGGAAAACTTACCCCTTTTTCTTTCAATCGTTTGGGTAATTGGTAAGCACCTATACTTGATCAAGATCTCTCCAATTCATACTCCAAATCCTTCAAAAATGGCAGCCCTCTTCTTCCTCTTCTCCTTGGCTTAAACCCGCCTTGATTGCTCTTCTTTTCTTCTTCTTCTTTTTTTGCTCGCATGGTGACTGTCTCTAAATGAAGCAATTTATGTCTTAATTTTGCTTTTTATACTCTTCATTAATGATATACATGTCATCATCATTGGTCATCTCTAATGACTCATCACACACATGTCATTTTCTTGTTGGTCTTTAAGTGTGACTTGTTAATCCACTAACACTATTTTATATAAAAAGACCAAATTGTCCTTTAATGAGTTTAATTCACCAACTAATCGAATTAAATTTAAAAAAATTCCAAATTCGTCTTTTCATCAAATTGACCATGAAAGATCCTAATTAGGGTCAATACTTATTGATTGGATGCTTTGAAATTTTTTTCAAGTGGGTTTAAAATAATCAATACCCATTATTTTCCAAAAAGGGCATTTTAATCCTAAACTTTCAGAACTCCCAAAATTATCCGATCAAACTTTTTTTGATCTATTTCATTATCATTAGACTCTAATACCTATTCCAGATAATTTAAAATTTTTGGGGTTGGGTCCCCAAAATCACTATTCAAGAAGAAATACTATTGATCCAAATTAACTATTCATTGAAAATAAAAATTTATATTTAAATGAAAGGAAAAGTTCAAGGTTTTACACAACGTGTTACTTTTAGCTACTAACTTTAAATGGTAGCCAAAAAAACATGGCCAAAAGTGATATTTATTGTAGTGACTTTTAATTTTCTGAATTAGAAGAGTTTATTCTTCTAAATAAATATTTTGGCTAAACCCTTATTTGTTTTCAATTTTATCATAACACCTAATTGCAAATATTATGTAAAAAAATATTTTAAATATTTATTTAAGAATAATATTACAAATTTTTTAATTACATTAATAAAAGAAAATTTTTACATAAACAACTTGATAATTTCACTAGACAAACTATTATTATGACTAAGCCACGATAGACAAAATATTGTCTCAAATGGAAACAAAATTTGAAGTTAGTCATTTAATTAATTAATTCAAAAGCAAGATTATTTATTAGCAAAATAAATCTTTATCCTATTTAAATAGATTCCAACTTATTTTTTTAAATTTTTTATGTATACTAAATATTTTTTTTAAATTTTCAAAAAATTTATTGTTAAGAGATATTAGGAATGATATTTTTGCTAAAGTAAAATAGACTGATCTTTATTGTCCTAAGTTAGAAGGAAGATTAGGAATTGTGTCTATAAAGCAAAGAATTAGAAGCTAACGATTAGCAGGATCTATATATCATTCAATGACAAAGAGACAATTTGAGTTAAATAGATGTATGTCTATTGCTTAACTGATAGGGGTTCTTGGGTAATGAAACCTAATAAAGAAGATTAATGGACCTTAAATCAAATGCTAAAAATGAGAAATCTTCTCTACCACGAATTCAAAAGTTTGATATGTAATAGTTTAGACACCTTATTTTGATTCAACAACTAGTGTAATCTAGGTCCCCTTCACATGAGAACTAAGTTAGGCTCAATAAGACTCAAGATTATTGAGAATACAAGAATTAAAGAAATTATAGATGGAGAGGATTCAAATTGTAGCAAAAGAGGATCATCTTGGCTCGAAGGGAGCTTGCCTAACTATAAACCTAATCCTTTATCTTATAACTCTGAAATCTATCAAAAAGACAATTTTAATAAATTTGTTAAAAAAATTATATGGAGATATTTAGGACGCTAAACCTTAGGAACAACTAACTTGAATTGGTCTAATTTAAGTATGCCATTCGCAAAGTCTCTTTTTATTTTATAATTAACAATTAAAAGAAAAAAATTAAAACTAGAGATAGACTCAAAGAATGTTCAGACTTCACATGTTAGCCTTTTAAGTTACTCCCATAATCTATTAATCATTTATTTTTTCAATTTTAACTAAAAGGACCCATCCTAGAGTTTCCCTTTAGGAACTTGAGTGGAACCCTCCAAACGACCCCATGATAGCTCTCCAATCAATATCTAACTCAACTAAAGGCCCGTAAAGCCAATCCATTCAATTATTAAATTCGTTTTATATTTTAAAAGTTAAAGATGTGGAAAATAGTGGGAAATTGTAAATCATTTTATTAAAATTTTGGCAGCATAATGACTGCATTTTGACATTCCTAAAATTTTGAAATTTAACCTGCATATCTCAATTTAAAACACTTCTAATATTTCATAATCTCAACTTCTAAAGTGGGACCTCAGATCCACATCATAAGCAATCACAACATTTTAAAAACTTTTTTGAGAATTGTAGCCCTTGTAGTTCATTAAGTAAAAGAGATTTACAATCCTAAAGAAGTTTACAAGATCACACTTTAAAACCCTTTCTAAAAATACTTTACAACTTATATACAAGCAATTAAGCCAATTTGAAGCAAACACATGCATAAGAAAGATAACACAAATATAATAGCATTTGGCGATACAACTAATCATACAACGGAGTCCTAGTTACTGCAGCACTTATACGCATACTTGAGTGGTTTGTTTAAAAACATAAAATTAAGAGTTCGCTAAACAAGCTTAGCGAGTGTAATCAGTTTACATTTTATAACAACATAACTAAAATATTCCCATACAATAGTAAAGCTCAGGGTAAAATACTTGTCATAATAATTCATTCATGCATCATAACAATTACTACTCAAATAACATTTCATAAAACACAATTTCTAATTTTCTTAAATACTATTCCAAAATGCTTTTCAACATTAAACTCATAAGATACAAGTTTCCATTTTCCATTTTCCTTTTTTCTTAGACAATATACAGTGGTAATAATAAGTTTTCTGAAAACTTTTATATTGAAATAAGCCAATCACTAGAATTGGTACCATACGGTACCTCTCGGATAACTTTTAAAATAAATAGTGGCGACATTATTACTGTCATGAATTTTCTTACTCTATATAGCCCATCACTAGTTCCTTACCATACGGCACACTAGGCATAAAGTCACATAGCTGGTTCTGCATTGCTTTCTCGTGACTAGTTTACTACTAGTTATGGAGCTAGTTCTTCATCGCTTACTCATTATAGGTTAACCGTTATAAAAAGGTAGTTATGAAGTTGGTTCTACATCACTTGCTAGTAACAAGTCACAGAGTTGGTTCTACATCGCTAACCCATGTCTGGTTAATAACATTTATGGAGCTAGTTCTACATTGTTTACCCGTAATAGATTAATCGCTATAAATATACCAGTATAATAATATGTATAAAGCCTAGAGGTGTATCATAAGCAAAAGCAACTCTTAAATTACGAATCATCTTATTTTCTAAAGTATGGGAGGATTCATAATTGAATTTTTTTAATGTAACTCCCAATCATATAAAATTTAACTTTCAGATTAAAACTCGTATATTGCCAAAGCATATACTTATGTTAGCAATATTTACTTGTAAAATATCATTTGCATAAAACGCAGCATAAATATTCATTTCATGATGAAAGGAAAACCATTTACATAACTCAATTTAAAGTACACTAATAACTTGCTAGTTTCCATAAATAGAAACCAATTGCATAAAATCAATTCAAAGAGCACTTACATGTCATTAATTCTTTTGCAAAGAATTTAGTCATATAAAACAATTAAAATACACTTACGATTTCACAAACTTATCGCCAAGCGCACTTACGCATTCTGTGATTCCTATTTACCTACACAAAGTGCATTTTGCTTAGGTATTTATTTTTAAATTAAGAAACAAAGCATTAAAATTATAGTTTGGTTGAACCAAATTCAAGATTGGTATTTAATCACATATCATGTATGCTAATTGTATTTGTGCTTACTTCTGTAAGCTAACCTATTGGTCTCCGTTTCCAAATATAACCTAAAAAGTCACTTAAATATCATATTTTACCTATTCTAACTTACTATTTCTTCAAAACACATTCTTACCCAATTTAATTCACCATATCACAATCATGTACGATGTGTCACGGTTATGAACCATGTCCAAAATCCATAGCTCCACTTGTTTCGTAATTTTCACATATCTAATTTAAATTAGGTTTTTAAATCTTCTAGATATTTGTTCCCTTATGTCTCTAGTTTCCATATCATAAAAAACAGGTCGTTTGAAGTTCTAAATCAAGAAACATGCACCCAACATCACAAGTTGCTCCAACAGGGGCAACATTAGATCACCATTTTCATTCTCAAATTCCAATACGATTAAGCCAAAATTAGATTAAGGTAACTTCTAGGACTTTTTATTACTATGTCTTAGGTTTCATTTCCAGTTGGAATCGCCTAATTTGGAGGTCTTTAGGCAAATTTATGGCCAAAACAATGGGATAGTTTAAACAAACCTAAGACAGAATTCTATTGCACATTACTTTCTTGTCATATTCAACCAATTCTATGCAAAGAAACACCAAAATAACACCCAAGGCACCATTGATCTTAAACAAATCCATCCCATACTAAAAACACACTAAAATTAGGAATTTAAGCTAGGAAAACTTACCACTTTTTCCTCCAATCTTTTGGGTATTTGTTGAACACCTTTACTTGATCAAGATCTCTTCAAATCTCCATCAAAACTGACACGACCCGCCTTTTGGACGGTGTTGGAACTAGGGAATGGGTAGGCTTAATGCCACCAAAACCTGTAATAAGCCTAATTTTTCTATATTCTACTAAAAATCTGGAATGACCCATTCATTTGTCTGATTAATTCTTATACCTGCTTAATAGGTTGTAAGAAGTAAGGATCCAAATCTGAAATTCTCACATACATTATTTACTTATAATCAGCCAATCTATGATCATCTCATATCATCAACCGACATCATTCTCGATAACATAGCATATCCATACATGTTTTATGTACATATGATTATGGCAAACCATGGAGCAACTATAGGCATCTACAATTTACATCATGCCAAAAACATTACTTTTCTGTTTATCCAAGCGAGTCCCAAAAGGCTTGGATTTCTCTCTTGTACGATCTGCTAATCCCCTGAAATGATGATAGTGAGAGGTAAGTCTACAACATGACTCAGTGAGATATAAACATACTACCATGCTTGTGAGGCTAGGTAACACAAGGCTAGCTTCACAAGAATGGTCTGTGGATTTCTAAGCAACAATATATGGCATCAATGGATAACCAGGTAGTAATACCAAATGCGGCAATCACATGAGTATCAATAATAAAGCTCAATATGAATTGTTCTAGTATAAAAAGAATCTGGTTTCTGAGTTCTTTTCTGGGTTCTGGATTCTGAATTCTAGTTTCTTTCTTTGGTAGAGTTCTACAAGATTTCTAATTCTGAGCTTTCTCATTTCTGAATTCTAATTTCTGAGTTCTAATTTTCTGAATTTCTTTGGAAGAGACAGAGGCATGCTAGTACGGCATATCTCCCCTTTTTCTGATTCTAGACAAGGTTGGCCTAACTTTGCCCCTGGAGGCCTGCCCTCTCCAGGTAGGACTCGGATCTAACCCATCATCAGTTGGTTACCTATGTGCACATAGTCTGATAATATATCCTATCAGCTGGGTATTCTATGAACTCATCAATCATGGCTAACAAGAAAAACATGATTCATCAAATAATCACAATTTATAAGTCCAACATAACAAGGGAACCAGAAGATGCAAAGGATCTGAATATCATCTGGTCAATCTGACATACAACATGTTAGACTCAACTACATAGAGTCATATATCAAATAATTCATACAGGTTCGGGAACAATTCAACAAGCCACAAGATAAAAGAAAAGGATTACTACACAAGTATAGTAGCACGATTACACTCACCTCAACTATCTCAGTGGTTCTGATTTCTTTTCAAATTTTATTGAACTTGAGAGGTACTAGGTACAACTTCTAGTTCTATTCTTTGTCTGCTTTCACAAGCTATTGGGTAACATACATGAAAATTCATATACCCAGCATTAGTCATTCTCACATAAACCTCATTTCTTAACACATATCATTAAAATTTTCTATTTTATTCCTAATCCAT
>JANZLH020000426.1:3360151-3374176 GCA_026770325.2 Erythroxylum fimbriatum
ATTTAATGAGTTAAATATATTATCTCTAAGTTTATTTAATATCTATTTATCATTAGTAATAAAATATAATTACATTGACATTAATAATTAAACAAGTTTTGTTTTTATTAAAAAATAAAAACAATAAATATTTGAGCTTTCAAGGTAACTTTGCATTTCAAACGGTGACTCAATTGAATAATTGAGAGTATTCGTGATAAGTTACATAATCTCGCATAAAAAAGTCAAGTGACTTTTCAAAGAAGCCTCTAAATGCTCTTTTGTTAATTTAAAGTCATTATTTTCTGTTTCTTTTAATAATAGTTATGAATATGTTTGAAAGTTGATGTGTTTTTATTTTATGCATTATGGTAAATTTTATGAATTAAGTTAAAGTTTGAAGGATTATGAAATAAATTAAATTTATTTATAAATTGATACAAGTAGATAAATACGTAAGAACTTTACAATCTAAAATTCAAAGAATAATAAAGAATCTTAATTATTTTTTTTGTAACCTATTTAAGTTAAAGGGATGGAATTGATTTTAAGGAAGATAGGCAAAAGCTTCATTGTGTGAAAATGTGATAATTTCTAATTATGTTGTGTTTTTAATACTATTCCCAGAACATTTGTTTGTGATTAAATGGTTTATATTAGATTTGATACTTATACTTTTCGACTAAACGAATTCGAGTAAGATATAATTAAGTTGATGAATGAATTCTCCAATAAAGAACGATCCGATTCGAGTAATAGAAGTTTGGTTGGAAGAAGACAAGTTAGACGATGCATGAGAGAGAGGGAACAGGAATTACATAAAAACGCTTCTTATTTTATGAATCTAAATCTTTTGTCTAATATTATTTTGTCTTATTCTATTTTATAAAATTTTAATTATTTATTTTATGGGATCTATACGAAACTCATGCGAAACTCATATAAATAAATAGCTGAGATTTATTGGACATAATAAAATATCATAATGTGATTTATTGAACGTAATAAAATAACATCGTATTGAAGAAAAACTCTTATTTTACCGCGTGAAAGTGAACTAATTATTCGTGACGGGTCGACGTAACTTGCTTAGATGGCTGACAATTCAACTGCTTCTGTCTTTGCTAACGACCAGAAAAAAAGAAAAACCAAGGTGAAAATATCCTAAAATACAACGCCACGATTCATCATGATAATAACAGTCAGCATCTCCTATCCTCCAGGTGGATATTCAGAGCTCAGCTTCTTCAGCTCGAAGCCAATGTTAACGTTTCCATTTCCTCTTCCACAAAACGGAAACAAAATTCTCTTTCACTGCGTACAGGAACTTGAACGTGTGGTCACTTGTTGGCCTCCCCTCCTTTCGCCGGAGCATACTTAGGAGATAAGCCAGTGCTGGGAATTCTTGTCTCTTTCGCTCTCTCTCCTTCCGCGATTACAGGAACTTGAACGTGTGGTCACTTGTTGGCCTCCCCCTCCTATCGCCGGAACATACTTTGGAGATAAGCCAGTGCTGGGAATTATCTATCTGTTTTGTATCTCCACCCCTCTGTTAAAAATCTGGTCTTGGGGCTTTAGAAGCGCTCGTCGGTGACCAAGCAAATGCACTTGAAGTTCTCTTGCCCCTATTTGATCAGTTTGTGTTAGTAGAGCCATTTCACCATGTTGGAGTCAATGGCTTGTTGCTGCAGTCCTAAAGTAAGTTCCTTTATATTTAGTTCGATTCCAGACTTCTATTTTTGGTCAACATCTTTAAGTAGGTTATTCTTTGTTCAATCCCCACTGCCCTGTTCCCTTTCTTGGTCAAATATTTTAGATTGGATTACCTTCATCAATTAAGGCGTTTTTTTTTCGGTTATTTGTTTTGGAGAAACGAAATTCTATATTTGCTTGCAGTTTGTTGTAAACGAAGGATGTAATTTACCAGTCCAAAGTGGTGAGCTTTGGTTGTTGATTCTACTTTACCTTTCCTTGCCATGTTTCTATTGATAACTATTACTGGATCGGATAGTACCCTTTTTAGAGGTGCTCCTTGAGTTGAATAGATGTTTCCCATTTGCAGAGTATCTCTGATATTTGACGGTTTTTGGTATTTATCTTTAGTAAGAGGATTGTTGCAATGATAATCTTCCATTTATTTGCCAACTTACAGGGACATGTCATTATCAAACAAAGAAGAGTGGCCAGAGCTTGGTCTAAAGGTCTATCTAGTCTTTCCGTGCATTTTATGTGTAGTCCAGATTCCCTAAAACACACCACGCATATCACATCACGTGCTGTGAGTTACAGAATAAGTAGTTGCTGCTTTGTTTCTCAGTTTGTCATTGAACACTCACCTTTGTTAACTCCTTCAAAGTCTGCTTCGAGAGGATTTTTTATCTTCAAGCGCAGATTGCGCCATGGGGACAGATGTCGACTGCTAGCAGCAGTTGATGTTGCTACTGCAATGGATGTCATCAACGACTTAGGAATGGATACTTTAACATTTTTAGCCGTGACTGTGGTGGTTGTCCCTATGTTCAAGATCATTAGAGCTAGCCCTGTAAGAAAACTATGTGCGTTTTTCTTTTCACTCTTTTTTCGTATCAGTGATCCTTGTTTGTTGCAAATCTTGTGATAAGCATATATGTTTTCTCATATATTTATAACTTTTTAGGTCTTGCTTATATGCATTCCTGCACCTCACGTCATAACTTTGTTGTGCTGACTGATTTCAGATTCTTGGTTTCTTCTTTGCTGGAATTGTACTTAATCAATTAGGGTTCATCAGAAATCTTACTGATGTTAAAGTTCTGTCAGAATGGGGAATCCTTTTTCTGGTATGGATTGTCTCTCAATCATATGTTGCTGTTTGCTACTGCTTATTTTATAGGCATTGTTAATCTTCTCTGAATAGAATCAAATTTAATGATTTTGATTACTGTTGCTGCTGCTGCTGCTAGTTCTTTTCATTTAAATTTTTCATAAAATTGGCTGTAATTAAACAAAATGGCATAACCAGCATTACCTGTGATCAAGTTGTGCACTTCTAATGCTGTCATCATATCCCCTTGAAGTATTTGAAGGCCATTACCTGTGGCCCTTTGGCCCTCTTATGGGTTTAGATAAATTTATTTTTTTTATGTGTTGTGGGGAGGGGATCTAAGAATTTGTCTCATGTTTAGTTTCTTTTTCTTTTTTTTCCAAATTTCTTTGAGAGGGTATTAAGAACCCAAGTCTTGCATTAACGTAACTTTCACTGTAAATGGAAACAATATTTAGACAAGAACTAAATGTGTGAATAATAGGTAAATGTGTTGTAAAATCTTTAATCTGCACTGCTCTTGATTCCCATGCCCCTCCCTAAGTTTAATTTAGAGTAATTATAAACCATGAAGTCAAAGCATTCATTTTGGAACTGTGCACATTCTGTTTCAGCTGTTTGAGATGGGTTTGGAGCTTTCACTGGCACGACTAAAAGCTCTTGCAAAATTCGCCTTTGGTATGGGATTGACTCAGGTAAAATGAAAAGAAAAAATGGAAGCATAATGGTTTCTGTGATGCATTTTGAATTTATTTCTTTTCAGTTGTTCTCTAGCTTTCAAGAAGTCAGATGCAGTAGTTGATATGCAAGGTGCTTGGTGCATCTCATACTCCCTTATAGTTATTCACTATTTCCCCACGCTTTTGAAGGTTGTGTTATCAACTCTTGCTTTCACAGCGTTTGAACTTCCACCTAATGGAGCTATTGGGACAAAAATCTTGGAGTTCCTCTTTCACTCTAGGCCTGATTTGGTGAGTATTCTATCTTCTAGATAACCTTGTTTCTTGCTAAATGTAGCATATGCAATGTCTAACAACTTGAAAGTCAGAATGGGTGTCAAATGAAACACTTCTGACAATTCATATGTTTGATCCTGAAATTGAAAACCTCACAAAAAGATTATTTCAGCCTCTACATAGAACTGAAATTGTTTGATATTTGCTTCGAATGAATTTCAGGTCAACATTAGAAGCATTGATGAAGCTGTTGTCATTGGTGCTGCTCTATCACTGTCTTCGTCAGCGTTTGTTCTGCAGGTATTTGGATCTTCAACATTGGACACGTATTCTGCATTTGATGTAAGAGAATCTTGTTCTGTCTATGATTGGCAGTTTGTTTTGCTGCCAATGGACTGTAGCTAGATTTAATTTGAGATTAGAAAATTTGGAGGTTTGGCCTTGATCTAATTTCATTATTCGTGATTAGTGACTTGAGTACAAAAAGATGACATAGGAAAGTGGAAGAAAAACAGATAATGGATAGGAGAGCTAGGTGTTAATGGTGAAGCAAAGTCTTCTCTTGGTAACTTTTTCTTGATCACCTCTCCGAGGACAGACTTAACGGGGAAAACCTGTGGCTGGCAATTCTGTCGAGCTTTTCAACAAAGCATTTAAATGCGGAAATGGATATATTCATCTATTAACTTTTTACTTTAGTTTAATTTCTTGTTACGTGGCAATATGATTGCTATGAATTTCAGTAGAACATAATGAAGCTTATCAAACATACTTAATAGCTTCTTGCAGAGAGAGGGGAGCTACCAACAAGATTTGGCTCAGCAACTTTGGGAATACTTCTTTTACAGGTTTAATTTCTCAAGCATGAGTTCTTATTTGTAACATAACTAACTAATACACACCCCTATAGTTGCTGTGATGTTGTATATGCAAATTCTACTAGGGTCTTTATGCAAATCAGGTACTGACTTGTGGGTATCTAAAATCTTCATCCAAAAATTTGCAGGACATAGCAGTTGTTCCTCTCTTGGTCATACTCCCTGTACTGGAGAGCCAGGTAACCAAATACATACATCTTTTACTCTTCTCAGTAGATGGGGTGAACTCATTTGTAGCGCTTCTTGAATATGGACATTGGACAAGAAAATTCTGTTTTCGTTTCTTTTTCTCTCAACAGCTAATTCTTGGACTGAAGTTTCTAATGATAATAATTGCCTACTGATTTATATGTCAACATCATACAGAATCTTGTTGAGGAAAGTATCTGGCCAATGCTTGCTAAAGAAAGTTTAAAGGCTTTAGGTGGACTAGGATTACTTTCTCTTGGAGGAAAATACCTCCTAAGGCGAGTTTTTGAGGTGTGCATCTCTTTTATTAGTACAATAATAATCTTTTGAAGGGAACTGGACGGACTGATATTATTTATATAAAGATTGTGAAAGACTCATTAAGTTGTTCAGGTTGTTGCAGAAGCAAGGAGTTCAGAGGCTTTTGTTGCTCTCTGCCTGCTGACGGTAGCTGGAACTTCACTTATGACACAGAAGTTAGGCTTTAGTGACACGGTTTGAACCTCTCTAACCTCTGATAGACACTGGGTTAACTTGATTTGTTTTCAAGTGCAAGTAACTAGTGAAGTTGAGACCATCATGCAGCTTGGAGCATTTTTAGCCGGGGCATTGTTGGCTGAGACAAATTTTCGCACTCAAATTGAAGCTGACATAAGGCCTTTTAGAGGTTTACTTCTTGGTTTATTTTTTGTAACTACAGGGACTTCCATTGACATGCAGGTAACTATAGTTTCTCTTAACTTTGGACTCCTCTTTAGTTCTGTTTATCAGAGATATTGAGAATTTGATATTTTCTGGAGATAGTTTCTGAATCGTATGTGGCAAGTGAACTTGAAAACTCTTTGTTTTATGAGTAGTATCTTTAGTTTCTCCACTTTTATGAGCAAGCTCATTGTTCCACATTCCCTGTAATTTAAATCTAAATATTCCCTATGCAGCTCCTGCTCAGAGAGTGGCCAAATGTGCTTTCACTCTTGGCAGGTTTAATTGCCATCAAGACAGTGATCATATCTGCAATAGGTCCTCGTGTTGGACTAACTCTACAAGAAAGTGTTAGAATAGGATTCCTACTGTCACAAGGAGGCGAATTTGCATTTGTAGTTTTTTCTTTAGCTAACAGGTCAGTGTCAAATATTATTCATTTTTAATGTAGTTTGTAATAAAGTTTTGAAAGTTAGTTTCTGCTTATGACATGCAAATTTTTTTGGAGCAGGCTGGGAGTGCTGCCTCTTGAGCTAAACAAATTGCTTATAATTGTTGTTGTACTATCAATGGCATTGACCCCATTCCTAAATGAAGTTGGGCGAAAAGCTGCTGATTTCCTTGACAACAAATTGGACAAAGAGGATGTAAATCCACAACTTTAAGTTCTTGATTTGGTGTCTTAGTGCAACCAACTAACAAGATTGGATTTTCTCATAACATGCTGTCTATCTCTAGTTTTATGCATACCTATGTGCTTATATGTTGAGCAATTTCCACTTCTGTGGATTCATTAGGCGTGCAAACAAACTGAGGTGCTTTATGATTCTTGGGTTTGGTTAGTCGAGATGAAAAGTTGCTTGAAGTCGGGGTGGCTAGTCTTGAGCTGAGTTTGAACAAATCTTTATTGAACACAGCTCTTTAGGTTCTAATTAAAATATTGTTTTATTTGCAATGATATGGAGCATAGAACTATTATGACTACAAGTTAAGCAACTGTTTCAAGCCTTGCGAAGGTACTTTGACAAAGGACATAATGTTAAAATCACCTGGACCAGTTTCTCAATTTTCAATTCATTTATCTTATCTTAATCTGCAACTGGTTTGTTATCTGGATTTGTCATGGACATATTGGTCATGTTTTATGTCTCCTAGCCTTGATACTTAATTGAATTCTCCAGAGAACTGCTGAGATGGTGAATTTCAATATTAGAGAGCCTATTGTCATCCTTGGATTTGATCAGATGGGTCAGGTGAACTATTGATCTATTGGAAACCATCTGCTTGAAAAAATCTAGCTTGATTTTGTAATGTTCTGATTCTCTACAAGCAGGTATTAGCCAATTTCTTGTCAACACCATTGGCTTCTGGAGTGGATGGTGATAACCCAGGATGGCCTTATGTAGCTTTTGATTTGAATCCTTCTGTGGTGAAGGTCAGGAATACTTTCCTCTGACTCGATCTAATTACTTTTTATGATGCAAAAGATGTCTGCTCTGCTCTTGAGAAGTATTGTCCAAATCAGACTTTCTTTAATTTTTGTGTGTTTGCTGTTATAGTTAAGGAAAGAAAGAAAAACTTTAGACATTATATTTACTTCTGGATCAAATAAGCTGTATATGACTATTTTCTACTGGTTGAATTAACGAAAACGTAGTATAATATGAACATTTGTCTTTCCTTTTGTGGTTTGATATTACTGACGTCTTCTATAGCCATTCTGCTTCACAAATGTTACTTGAACCAAGGCTAAACTTTATTGTCTTATTCTTTTTATACAACTTGTCTTCATATGTGTATTTATGTAATTTAAATCTAATGATGGCTTACTCCGATCATAAAAAAGTGATATACCAACTTATAATTTGGTCTACTCAATCTTCCCCGGTAGTTTTGTGGCGTTAAATCTTTACCTGGCAATGCGTTTTTCTTGTATGAAAAGATCATGCCCTTGAATTAAAATTTTAACCATCACACGCACAGGCATCTGTGAAACTTGGTTTTCCAATCCTTTATGGGGATGGATCACGTCCAGCAGTTTTGCAATCAGCTGGTATCTCTTCACCGAAGGCGGTCATGATTATGTATACAGAAAGGAAGAGAACAACTGAGGCTGTTCAAAGGCTACGGGCTACCTTCCCAGCAGTAATATTCTTGCTTGACAATTCTGTGTTTTTGGAGTTTGCGGGTTTCTGTGTAAAGAATGGAAAGTGAAATTGTTCTCAGTAAATAGTAGGAGGAGGCAGAATATGGTGGACATATGGTTATTAATAAGAGAGAACTACACTAAAACTTGGAATGACACTATTCAACTAATGGGTTTGGCTCGTTTTTTTCACAGCTTGTTATATGTATGAAATCACTTATGTTGCACTAATTTTCTTATTAAGTGCAGGTCCCAATTTATGCCAGAGCTCAAGATCTTGTGCATCTTTTGGATCTCAAGAAAGCTGGTGCAACAGATGCTATTCTGGAAAATGCTGAGGTACTTTGGAACTTTTCTGTTTCCTTTTTTAAGTCTATACTACCCACCCTGACTAAATTGTGGTACCTCCATGCAGACGAGCTTGCAACTTGGCTCTAAGCTTCTCAAAGGTCTTGGTGTCATGTCTGATGATGTCGATTTTTTGAGTCAGCTGCTTCGGGACTCGATGGAATCACAGGCTCAAGATGCACTCGACAGGAATGATGAGGAAGAATTTGATATCAATAAACCATTGCAGGTTCAAGATAACTAGTCTTTGATATGAAGAATCTCTTTAGGATCTT
This sequence comes from Erythroxylum fimbriatum, assembly GCA_026770325.2. NCBI lineage: Eukaryota > Viridiplantae > Streptophyta > Magnoliopsida > Malpighiales > Erythroxylaceae > Erythroxylum > Erythroxylum fimbriatum. The sequence goes on from JANZLH020000426.1 coordinate 3,368,428, forward strand.
TGCTTGCCAATCAGTTTATGCAATTGCAAATAATATATATATATTTTTTCTTCAGGTACGGGTTGCTGACTCAGTCGGCTCGCAATTACCTACTTCATCAAGCTCATCCAAAGACAAAGTTTCGAGTATAAGTCAGAACGATGCAACTCCTGCGGTGGTGTTCCGAGAGGATGCTGTTGAAGCATCAGACGTTGAGGAACTTCAAGAATCAGAGGATCTACGTGGCAAGGGTGTTTTTTACTGTGACCTTGTGGAAAATGGTCCACTAGTTGAGACTGACCTATCAACTTACGAGACTATTGGGGAACCTTAGAACTGAATTTAACCATGCATAGCTTGAGTTACGTGTGTGGTAGACCAGTACTGTGATACATTAAGTTGTCTGGTATGACATCATCTCATTATTATTATTATTTATAGGAGATATGATCCCATTATTTCGTATTAAATTCTCTGCTACAATTACTCTGTTCTAATCCTGTTCTATTAAATCTCATCCATATATTTATATAGACCCTACATAAATGTGTAGATAAGATTTAATGACACATGCTTTCTATCATTTTTTACAACTATGTAGGCTTCAACTTGTATAATGATTACAGAAATTCATCAATTTTGTCAAGACTCTTTTTAAGGGGCAGTTGTTTTTATCAATTTCCCCCAGCTTAGGTTCCATTATAAGATTTCACTTTTTTTTAACTGCACTCTTTTGATATTATAATTTATACTATCACTTTCGTGTTGCATAGTGTTGGAGGCACTTTAGGTTTAGGATACAATTTATGTAAGGTCGGACCACTATGCAAATTACACACGGACAAGACCAAAGTTATTAATATTGCACCACTATTGGTATTATATTTGATTTTGATATAGTATTATATTGTTACTGGTTAATATCGAGTATCGTTTTGGTTAATTTTTAAAATTTATAAAGTAGTTTTTGAATTTTTTTAAAATTGTAAAATAGTTTTTAAATATATTATATTATATATTTTATAATTTTACATCAATCTTGTCTCAAAAATCATAATAATAGAAATTTGAAATAACAATAATCTATTTATTTATTAATATTATTTGTCGCATGTAAATGATAATCACAATTAATGAAAAAGATCATTTAATTATTATATAAATATAAATTAAGGAAAATATAAAGAATTATTTTTTAAACAATAAGATTAATTATTAAGAAATTATATTCAACTTAATAATGATAATAACACACCTTTCTCGAAGCTTTAAATTGTATTAAACAAAGACCAAGTTGTTCAATAATGAGAAAAAGATCATTTAATCATTATATAAATATAAAATTAAGGACAATATAAAGAATTATTATTTAAAAAATAAGATTAAATTATTAAGAAATTATATCTAACTTAATAATGATAATAGCACACCTTTTTCGAAGCTTTAAATTATATCAAACAAAGACTAAGTCTTTTAATCTTTTGTACTCCAATCTATTCATTTTCTTCTAATAGATGAAGGCAAAAGAGTCACTTTTGACCCTAAGTTTTTACCAATCGACAAGTTTGACCCTAACATTTTACAGTGAACAATTATAACCTTAATATTTGAAAAACGTTAAATTTTGACCCCACCCTAACAGAAAATTCAAATGCTTCTCTTTAAGTGTCAGGTTAGCACTAACCTGACCCTTGGAAAATAATTTTTTATTGATTTTAGTGGCCCCCTGTGCCACGTCAGGGCTAACGTGACAAGGTGAGACCCAGATTTTAATTAAATAAAAGAAAATATTTTAATTAAACCTTAAACTAAACTTAAGCAGACAAATTAAATTACTGATTATTTTCTTAAGATAGTTGACCCTAGCAAGATTTAATCATATAATTAGTTGAATAAAACAAATATTAACTTAACAAAGATTTAGTTAACACAAATTTAATATTTCATGAAACATATATACAATGTTGTTTCGTGTGAATACGACATTGTTTTGGAACGTTCTCCATCATTTCTTCATCGTTTTCAATAGATTATCGTTCTACATCATTGTTGGTCACCGACGGTGAAGTTGGTCAATGGAAGCACCATTCGCGCAACATAGTGGTCAACAATCCTCGAGAGAAGTTGTGAACATCGAAATATGTTGAGTTAAATAAGGTATGTTAGATTTTATTATTGTTGTCTGTTAGATATTTTTATGTGCTTCGAATGCTTGCTTCTTATGGGATGCAAATGTGGTCATTGTTGGTGTATGTTAGATAATGGATGTTGTCGTTAGTTTATTATTGGGTGTGATCTCGAATGTTTGGCTGCTTCCTGGTCCCCAATAAGGACCAGTAATGTTTGTACTTTTTTTTTTGTTTTGGATGTTTTGTGATCTACATATGCTCCTTTTATAGGAGTTGTATATCTCTTGGATTTTGATTGGGTTAAGATTAGAGAACTTGAAGAACATAAAACAAGCTTTACTTACTAGTCATTAAACATTCAACATTTCTCTCTGAGTACTGAACTAGTCATTCAACATTTACCATTGCCCTATCCAATTTCTATTTGATGTGTCAATTAGAGCTTTGCTTATTACTCTATACAAACAAACTGCTTTAAATTTCAAATTCATTTTTTTAAGTTTCTCTACACTATTCTTCAGGTCATCATTGTAGCTCCTGATGTTGTAGTTGCCTTTTGCCTCAAATCTGTTGAGAGTGTTGTTGTAATCTTCAATCACTATCCAAAATACTAATAATGGGTGGCTTTTCTACCATTGTTGTTCTACGCTGAAATTCTGTAAAATGAATGGTTAGAAGCATATACAAAGCAATTCTCGCCTATTTCATTCTAACTAGTAAATGAATTAGTTGGTCTATACACAAAGACTAGAGCATTTCAACTATATCTAGATCAAAAGCTAATAAAATTCTTTCATAAATGTGACATTGACGGTTAGAGATGACTTACCAATGCTTCCACAAAACTTAAGATTCATAGATTTATTCTCGACAACTTTATTTCTAATAAACCAACTAAACAAGGTTTGATAACCATAATTCTGTAGAGAATTATGCTTGAAGAGGCTATTAAACCCTCTAACATTCTATGATAATGTTGAAATTAGGGAGGAGATGGTAGGTTTTCTTCCTCCTATTGGTTTTTCTCCAAACAACTCTTTTAAAGAGCCTTTAAATTAAATACGTCCTTCAATGGTCCAATGCTTACTATCAAAGACACAGTGTTGTAATGTTCATTCACTATGGTATAATTTTTCTACCATAGTGATGATGAACATGTTACTTAGAAAATTTTGTTGAGACCCTAAGCATCTCAGCCTCTCCATATTTTGTAGTGGTAATTTGGTTTCCAAAATACCAATAATAGGTGGCTTTTCTTCTATGAAAAAATCTTTGAATGCTTCTTGCTTTCTTAGGCAATTTATATTGCAATTTTTCTTCTTCTCTAATAGTGTAGTCAACACTTGAATTTGGTCCTCTTATAGCCAACCTTAATGTCTCATTATAGCCAACCTTAATGTCTTTAAGTCTCTGAATTTGCATGAAATCATTGCATTGTTTTTATATTTTATGATAATCAACCTTTTTTCTTACAATCTTTGCATTACTTTTATATTTTTATGATAATCAAAATGTTTTTTATAATTATTACATTGCTTTTTTATTTTAACTTGCATGTATGCTTATGTTTATAGGTTTTAATGGACAAATATGAAAGTATAAAGCTTTTCTATAGTGAAAATTTTATGCCAGAGCATGAATTGACATATGTTGGTAGGGATATTGCTATATTTGATAAAGTTGATGTTGACTTTATTAGTAATAGACAAATAAATGAGATGAGAATGGAGTTAGGGTATGATAAAATTGATAAGGCATATTATAAAGAACATGGTTTAAACTTTAAGAAGTCAATGAAAGTTATAGTCTCAAATGAAAGTGATATTAGGCTAGCAAACCTAATGCAAATACATGGGATTGTTGATGTATATGTAACTCATCATGGACACCTATCCGTGCTATTGATAATGATGATGATAACATAGAGGGGTAAGGTGCACAAACATATGAGGATGTGGTGGGAGAGGGTGCATCAATGGATGAGAATTTTGAGGGAGAAGGTGTACAAATGGATGAAAGGGTAAGTGTATAAATATCGAAAATGTTGTCTTCAAGGTCATAACTCTAGAAAATGTAATAACAACTCCTTACGTCAACATAATGAGGCTTCTTCACAGGTGTGTACATGTTACTTTAATAATATGAATACAGTTTAATAAACATGCAGTTACTAATGTTTATGATTATGTTAATCAGGTTAGAACATAGGCGACTTCACATGTATACTAGTTTCCTGTTTATATTACTTATTATTTGTACTAATGACTGACAAAGATATTTTCACTATAACTACAGTTGAGCGATGGGAATTTGGTTTATGATAATGTTGTATTGAGTCAACAAAGCAATATTATAAGCAATGTGTTTTTCTAATCAATTTGTGTAACTTTAAATAATTACAAAGTGTGTTTGTAATGTTTTTTCTTTTATTTTATAGGTTGGTATACCTACAGATAGGGATGGCAGTGGGTTTTCAACCCGATTAATATATGTACTACCTAACCCTAAAAAATAGATATGGAGGCTAAAAAATAGATTTTAAATGGATGTTGAAAAATGGATGTGGATTTGGATTTAGATCTGAGTCTAGTAATAACCCGAATCGATGGATACCCATACCCGATCCGTTTTTATTAAGTCATTTTTTTCAGTACATATCTTAATATCTCACTTTACTCTTATATAATTTATAAACCTACATATTAATTGGTAAAACATGAAGAAGAGGAGCTTGCAACTATGGACTTTGGTGATCATGGTGCAACTAAAAGCAAGAAGCGTACTTCTCTTTTGTGGCTAGAGTTTACTTTGGTGACTGTGAAAGGTGTTGATAAGGCTGAGTGTAAGCATTGCAAAGGGAAGCTTTCTGCTAAAGGTACGAATGGGACTTCACATCTGCGTGAGCATTTGATCAAATATTATCCAAAGAAACATTTAAGACTTGTTGGAGGCCAGAAAACATTATTAATTGGGAGTGGGACTAAGTGTGATGAGAAAAAAAAACATTGCAAACTTACAAATTTAGCCAGGAGTTCTCAAGAAGAGAGTTAGTTAATATGATTGTAATGCATGAGTATCCTTTGTCTATAGTTGATCACATTGGTTTCAGAAGATTTGTAGCGAGTTTAAGCAATGAATTTAGGATGATATCTCGTAATACATTGAGAAATGATATTTTAAAAAAAAATTTATGTGAAAAATCAAACTTGAAAAAAATGTTGGAGGATCATAGGTCCAGGATTGCCATCACTACAGACATGTGGACAGCTTCTAATCAAAAGAAAGGATACATGGTTATGACCGGACACTTCATTGATGGAGATTGGGTTCTAAGAAATCGAATTCTAAGGTAATACTTTTTTATGCAAATACTTTGTTTAATCTTTATCTTTGTTACCATATATAGATATAGTAATTTGCATGTTTAGTAATTGGTTCCTTTATACATGATGAATATTAATTGCTTAGAGAACCATTATGTGTTCTATATTTAAGTTGTAATAAATTTTTTATCATTTTATTTTATAGGTTTATATTTGTGCCATGCCCACATACAAAGGAGACTCTATTGAAATTTTTAGAGGAGTGTTTGTATGAGTTTAGCCTAGAAACCAAGATTTCTTCTGTGGTTGTGGATAATT
>JANZLH020000426.1:3374276-3384566 GCA_026770325.2 Erythroxylum fimbriatum
GTACTATTTTGGATAGTTCATTGAGCATCTCATTATTGAGCATCCTGATGTATTTTGCTTTCAGCATGGATTTGTTGCATAATTTGGCTATTGTAATGGCATTATTGGATGATTGAGTTTAGTTTGATAGATTTGATGAGTATGAAAGTATGGTCGAGTGAGATAAGTATGCTTCCGCAGATTATCTCTTTTGTCTGTCCCGGCAGGGTTACCCAAGGTTCGGCCTTGGAAGTCGGGACCAGGGCCCAACGGTCTTCGTTTGTGTTTCCGTTCTGGATAGTTGAGTTTCCGGTAACGGGGTCCAGCACTGTTCGACTGGGCTCTGGGATCGGGATCCAACACATGGTGCAACTAAAAGTAAGAAGCGTACTTCTCTTGTGTGGCTAGAGTTTACTTTGGTGATTATGAAAAGTGTTCATAAGGTTGAGTGTAAGCATTGCAAAGGGAAGGTTTCTGCTGAAGGTATGAATGAGACTTCACATCTGCATGAGCATTTGATCAAATATTGTCCAAAGAAACATTTAAGACTTATTGGAGGCCAGAAAACATTATTAATTGGGAGTGAGACTAAGTCTGATGAGAAAAAACATTGCAAACCTACAAATTTAGCCAGGAGTTCTCAAGAAGATAGTTAGTTAATATGATTGTAATACATGAGTATCCTTTGTTTATGGTTGATCACAATAGTTTCAGAAGATTTGTAGTAAGTTTAAGCAATGGATTTAGGATGATATCTCGTAATATATTGAGAAATGATATCCTAAAAGTATTTCTAAGTGAAAAATCAAAATTGAAAAAAATGTTGGAGGATCATGGGTCCAAGATTGCTATCACTACAGACATGTGGACAGCTTCCAACAAAAAGAAAGGATACATGGTTGTGACCAGACACTTCATTGATGGAGACTGGGTTCTAAGAAATCGAATTCTAAGATAATTAATTTTTTTAGATTTAATATGTTTCCTTACTTTATTTAATCTTTATCTTGGTTACCATATATAGATATAGTAATTTGCATGTTTAGTAATTAGTTCCTTTATTCATGCCGAATATTAATTACTCAAAGAACCATTATGTGTTCTGTATTTAAGTTGTAATAAAATTTTTATCATTTTATTTTATAGGTTTATATTTGTGCCATGCCCACATACAAAGGAGACTCTATTGAAATTCTTAAAGGAGTGTTTGTATGAGTTTAGCTTAGAAACCAATATTTCTTCTGCGGTTGTGGATAATTGTAAAACAAATGATGCAATGATGAACCTTCTACATGAGAAGCTTGATATCAATTCTCTTATATTAAATGGAAAATTTTTGCATATGTGATGTAGCGCTCATATATTAAACTTGATTGTCAAAGATGGTTTGGATTTCATGGGTGAAGGGTTAGAACGAATTCGTGATTATATTTTATTTTGGGCATCAACTCCTAACAGGATAGAGAAGTTTAAGGATGCAGCCAAGTTTTTGAAAGATTCATCTTTTAAAAAGTTGATTATTGATTGTAAGACAAGGTGGAATTCTACTTATTTGATGCTTAAGACAGCTTTGCCATATGAAGGTGTTTTTAAGAGGTTGGAACGTTTGAATAATCGACTGAAATTTACGTTGCCTAATGATGAAGATTGGAAGTTGGCAAACATTATTTGTGACAAATTGTGAAATTAAGTTGAAGTTATTTAAGTGGATGTCGTCTGATTGTGATATTGTTAGAACTATGGCATTAAATATGGTCGAAAAGTACGATGCATATTGGTTTCATGTGAATGGAATGCTAGCTATTGCTTCTGTTTTGGACCCAAGAAATAAGATAGATTGCGTTGAGTTCTATTTTAGTGACATTTATGGAAGTAAAGCTAATATTGAGATTGAGAGGGTGAAGAGCTTGCTTTATGAACTATTGTTAGAATATCAAGACAAATATGCTTTGGATATAAGGAACTCTACAACATGTAGTAATTCAGTTGTTTCATCGTCTTCATGTGAGGCTACCCATCTTGGAAAACATCAAGCAAATTGTGGAGATAGCGATAATTTTTCCATGTATAAAAAATCAAAGAAAAGAAGGGTAAACTTAAGATCTGAACTGGACCATTATTTGGAGGAAGATACAATGCCTGAAAATAACTATTTTGACATTTTGGCTTACTGGAAACAAGAATTCAAGTATCCAACACTAAGGATGATTGCCCGAGATATTTTATCAATACCTATTTCTACAGTTGCTTCAGAAAGTGCATTTAGCATGGGTGGTAGGGTTCTTAGTCCACATCGCTCAAGACTTCATGCTAATACTGTTGAAGCATTGATGTGCTTGCAAAATTGGATGCTTGGAGATTATTCGGGTAATACATATTTCCTTATTAATATTTGCAACATTTGTATTTGAAACTTCTTATATGTACAATTTTCATATTGAATTTTCCTTACAGATTCTGCTTTACAAAGTTCATATGCGATTGCTTCGACCTTTGAAGATGCTGATGCAAGTGAAGAGGAACCGGGTGAAATGATTGACTTGGTCATTCATTTTATTTCTCATAATTTATTTATTTTTAATTAAAATATTAAATTAACTTATAATTTGACTCTATTTGTTAACATATTTTATTTTCTTATATGAAGATAATAATGCAAATGATATGGAGATAGAGTTTTGAATGTTGTGGAATTCGTGCAAAGACAGTTTGAAGTTTTGGATGTTTCATTTTTTTAGTTATTGATTGTGAAAAATATATGTTGTCTACTTATCTTTGCACTAGACATTATGATTTTTATTATTCCAATTTTATGGTTTTTTAAAGACATACAAATCAAAATCTTGACTTATTATTATTAAATTAATTTTGATTTAGAACGTTCGCAAAAATCTGCTATTTATATTTTTAATTTAGAAGTTATATTTTTATATGCTATACAATCCGATGGATATCTAAAAACCCGAACAATTCAATGGATTTGGATATGGGTAGTAAATCATAAAAACCGATGGATATGGATATGGAAATGGGTTGAGTCATAAAAAATGGATATGGATATGGGTTGAGTAATACTCGAACCGAACTTTACCCATTGCCATCCCTATTTGCAGATGTCGATATAAACAAGTTTAGAGATGTTGACCCACACACATTTCAATTATCATTTAGCCAAAGGGTTTACGATTTAGAGGATGTTCTAATATTACTTCATAACATTACAAGTTGAAGCAAGTAGAAGTAAAACTTCATTGAATGTATCATCACAATATAACCTTACGTAGTCAAGTACAAATGAAGCAAACGTCGATTAGTTGTATACATACAATGTAAATATTTGTGTTGTATACATGCGAATGGTTTTGTTGTTTACATACAATGTCAATATTTTTAAAATCAATATGATTTATTACATAACCTCTCTCTCTCTCTCTCTCTATATATATATATATATATATATCATTCTCTCTCTTACATTGCCTTTTTTCATATTTGACAATATATGCAACAAGTAATTATTCATTGTATATTGGTTATACATAGTAGTATTTTTTTCCTTCATTACATAATTCATATACCTAATTTGTCATTTATATATAACATATTTATTATGAGTTATTATACAACTTATCCATTGTATATTGGTTATATATAGTTGTATTGTTTTTGCTTCATTACATAATTCATATTCAAAATTTGTTATTCATATACATCATATTCATTATGAGTTGTTATACAACATACCCATTGTATCTTAGTTATATATTCAAAATCAAAATTTAAATAATATACTTGATAACCATTACATTGTTGAAATTTAGTACAGCATCCTTATAACATAATTACAAATAAAAAGTATTGCAACCATAACTAATCCTATTACAATGTTCATTAACATACACTTAATTTCTTTTTTTTAATCTTTTCTTAATAAATGTATATCCTCCTTTAAAAGATTCATTTGTTCTTCAAACTCCTTTGTTGTTGTTCTTTGAACCTCTTTCTTTAACATTGATAATTCACTCCTTAAATTTTGAATCACTTCAATGACTCTCTTAGTAAATTCTTCATCGTACCATTTGAAAAACTTGCATCTCCCAACCTAAAACATTCAATTTCATTTAAAAAAAAACCTTAAATGCAAGTTTAACATTCAACTTCATTAATCAAATAGCAATAAATTCTCACCTGATAATTGAGGAATCCATAAACCTTCAGCCATGATTATGATCACTTCATAAAGTCCTCAATGGGCCTTTAGCCTATAATAGTAAACGATATTGCCTGACTTTGAACTCACTGTTGTATTAGTCGATGATAGTGATTCCATCTGCACGCTTAAAAGATGATAATAAGATAATATATGATTGGGTAAACATGCATTCTATTGACTATGTCATGTGAACACACATATAATTTGACAATAAAGTGTCATTTGTTTATCAACAATCACTTCAACTATTTCAATGCCTATATAACATAGGTTCAAGACAAACGTTTTCAAATTGCAAGAGAGTTTTTAAAATTGAATGTATTTCAATTGTTAGAGAGTTTTTGAAATTCAATATATGCAATTTGGACAACACATGGAAAGAGCAGCAACATGTTTAAAGAACAAAATGTAGTAGGTAAGCAGCTAATTTCAACAATTGAACAACACAAAGAGGTTTTACTTCTTTTGCTTACTCTTGATTTTGCATTCTTCACATTAGTTAGTATATGTTTGGGTGGCATCTCATAACTAAATTCATGGTCATAGAGGTGAATAAAAGGATAAGAGTTGGAGGTATCTAAAAAGACATGCAAATAAATACATAAAACATTTTTTCAGTTTAACACCGTTGACTCACTATAGATGCCTATCTACTTGTGTAGTAGTCATCTTTTGTCTAAAGCTTATTAAAACTTATGCCCATTTATTAATTGCAACCATATCTAACATGTTTCTAGGGTTGCTTTACTTAATAATTTAAAGCTTGAGTTGTTTTATAGCTACGTAGAATGTAGTTCCCATGAGCCATATAATGACTATTATTAACTTAATTGAAATCTTTTTATTATAATCAAAACTAAGGACTGTTATTATGGTGTGCACATTGAGTATAAGCAAGTAGTGTACGTAATAAGAGAACACTTAATTACTACTAACTATTGTTTTGCAGGTTTCTATTGCATATTGGTTACATCAGGGGTAGGAATATTAATACAACTTTGATTAAGTGTTTCTAATACATATTGGTCGAAGAAGCTTAGGAGAATTATAGTAAACACAATCAAATGTCTCAACTAAAAAAAAGGCCACCAAATTGCAACAATATCAAACATCGACTATTCTTGGACTACATGCATAATTTGGGCATTATAGGATCTCAAGTATACAATAGTCTCTCACAGCACCAATAGAGACCAACACAAACATGGCCATTCCCCTCAAATCTAGCTCGGATGGAATGAATACTTCTCTCAGTAAGCATAGCCTAAGGTGAATAATCTTATAATGCAATCCTAGAATTCATATAGACAACGAATCTGCTTAACAAAATTAATATGACATTCATATGCCTCCCCTAATGATAGATGCAATCAAAATGCTCAATATAAAGCATTTTATGGCAAAACCAAGCAAATTTATGACCTGCCCATTTCATCACAACAAAGGTAATTTAAATAGAGAAAGCATTAATATACACAAGAAGTCTATTCTTTCGTTTGCTTTGTAAATAATACAACAGAAGAAATGAAAAAACAATATATTCTATACAAAAGGTGATGGATTCCAGAAGGTGAACACAACAAAACCCACCCGATAGACAAAACATGCCATACCCATCTATTACTAAAACAAATATCACAAACACTCACTAATAAGAGTGACTGTTAGACGACGATGCTAGCAGTGGATACTCTCCTAATCTAGCGCCTCCTCACCTTGTAATGATAGCAATGAATGAGAAGGTAAGGGAATCCATACATGGACAAATTCCAAACGGTGAACGATTCCAAACTCTCAAACAGAATACGATAAGGAAGGCTTGGAGAAATGAGGGAGTGTAGGAGGGATTTCAGAGAAAAGATAAACAAAACATAAAAGGTAGGATTGCTTTGTTTACTAGTAATTTGATTTGTTTGCTTAAATTTAGTTTAAGGTTTAATTAAAAAGGTGAGTCCCACACTTAAAAATAAAATAAAATATTCTTTTATTTAATTAAAATTTGGGTCCCACCTTGCCACTTTAGCGCTGATGTGGCACAGGCAACCCACGAAAGTTAACAAAAATTATTTTACAAGTGCCAATTCGGCGCTAACCTGGCATTTAATAGAGGCGTTTGAATTTTTCGTTAAGGTAAGGTCAAACTTTAACGTTTTCAAAATGTTAGGGACAAACTTATTGATGGGTGAAAAACTTAGGGTTAAAAGTGACCTTTTGGCCAATGGATGAATTTAAACATACTTTAATTCCTTTCACACCTTGTTTCACTCTCACATTGACTCAAAATTTGAATTACAAACCTTTTCAATTATGGAACAACACTTCTGAATTGTCACACAAACTAACTGTAAGACAACAAAAATAGCACTATAAACAAAATAAAATGATGATTAACTTTCAATAAGTGATAAAAGTGAAACAAAAAACTAGATTAAGTATGTCTCTTTGATGAATAGCAATTGGCATCCTAAAATCATAGAAGCATCGTTATAAATATCTTTTTATGAGCTTAAGAGATCTTGCGTGATCTCATAGACAACAATTGTTATAATAGTTAATAATATTCCCCTATTAACTTCAACTTTCTTTATAAAACTTAGTTTAAAATAGAAATTAGGATTTAAAAAATGCTCCAACTATAAACAACATAGAGTAAAGTTGTCTTTCCTATCTCTCATTGATGATTGTAAGATAAGGTGTATACAAAGAAGCCATATTTTTCATATTGGCCTTGATTGCTTCCTTCACATTCTCTATGGCATCATAAAAATAACCTATTGTTGTCTTCTCATCACTATTAGCCAAACAAAGTACCCTCACTAAAGATTCACAAACTCAGATGATAAATTATCATTGGGACTAAAATTCATTATTTTCAAGTATAATTCTAAAAACCTCCAATCTAGCATTAAACTTAGCATATTAAGATTCAACCTACTTATCACTTGTAAACATTTCTCTCAATCCCTTCTTCATCATAATGAAACATTAAGTAATAAGAAATAGTTACAAATCTTGTAATAGCAGGATAACACAAATTCCTACCATTGATGAAGTCCCTTCTCATTAAATTCATGATCCATGCATGATTATAAATGAATTTGGTCACCTTTTTTGCTTTCTGTATAGTCTTATAAATAATAGAAAAATACCCAACATTTGTTATATTTTTTAACAATAGATCAATGCAATATGCAACACAAGGAATCTAATAAAAAGAATTAAAATTGCTTTGCAATCTTCTTTCAGTTGCTTTATATGAGGAAAGATTGTCATTAATGAACTGGAAAATATTTTCTAGCCTAACTTCATTCACAGATTTATTAAATATTTGAAATAAAGTATCAACATTCCTAATAAGATCATATGCGTTAATAGACATAAAAAACATTGTCTTCTTTATATAATAAATCAAAAAAATTGATAATAAATTTCTGTCTTTTATTTGTCCAACTATCACACATGATTAAACACCTAAAAGTAGCCTAAGTCAATCTTCTTTCATCTAAATAACTTTTTATTTCATAAAAACAGTTGCTCATAAGTTTATCTCTGTAGTCATCAATTAAAGGAGCTTTGTATCATAGACCGTAAAAAGTAATAACACCTACCACAGGCTAATAATAATATGATTGGGCAACATTGAATGTTATATTTGAATCATACCACCATCTATACATTGCCGTGGCCATATTATGAGTCTATTATCTAGATTGTAAGGCACTATAGATTGAATGTTAAGCTCCAAGAGTTGTTTATGGTGCAAAAAAATAGACATCTAGCTTCTTCTTTTCTTAACATCAGGTGCAATATTCCCTTCTTATTGGGTAGGAATATTACCATCTTTAACATCCTTACTATCATCCTGAACAACAACAAAAGAACTTCCACTACTCATTTCATAGTTCAGTCTTTGCTTTCTATCTTTCTCATGCTGACACTCTTCAAGCAAAGTCTTTATTTGTCATTTCACATTATGACTCACTTTCTTACAAGGCTCCATATCACCTTTGATCCCTGTTAAATGCTTCTTTAATATGGTGATTTACTCACCTTCCAATGCTTATTACAATATAAACAAATAGTATAGTTCTTCATTTCAGGAACTAATTTAACATGAGCTTAAGCTGGATCATCGAATCTTCCTATACCTAAAGCGAATGAATTATTAGGTGTACTTGAACTTCCCTCCATTAATCTGTAAAAATAAATGAAAACATATATTAAAATTAACTTAATAACTTCATATCAAAATCAAGCTGTGTATAATAACATGAAGAAATAGAACAACAACAATTTCTCCACAATCATACGATATATACATGTAAGTGACCTTTATAAACTTGTATAAATGATTCCTTAAGAAAATTTGATGATTAAGCACATTCTATCCAAGAAATTCTCTTATTGATTAACCCAAACTTCAAATATATACATTAATTGCTACACTTTCACAACTAGAATACGTTTTATGTGATTACATAAGTTAAACATAAAGTCATAATTCACAATTATAACCCATTTCATGTAATTACATAATTCTACAATAAAGTTACAATTATAATCATTTTATTTGATTACATAATTCAACCATACCTTACAACTATAATTCAATTTATATAATCACATAACTCAACCCTAAAGTCATAAATATAACTCATTTTGTGTGATTATATGATCCAAGCAGAAACACACATCTATAATCTATTTTGTATGATTACATAAAATTGTAATTATAACTCATTTTTTATGATTATATAATTTAACTATAAACTCACAATTGTAATACTTTAAGTGATTATATCTAACTACCGTAAACTCATATCTTTAACTTAATTCGTGTAATCACATAATTTAACCTAAATTAAATAAAACATTTTTATATTACAAAATCAATTTATAATAAAGACCAATATTTAATTCAATATTTCTTAAATTTCAAACAATAACACAAACTTTAACTTTAACTTTATATTGAATGATTTGAATCACTAATTTTTAGAATCCAAACAACACAAATGGCAAAACACATCCAAAATTCTAAATTCCAAATATTGCAATTCTATATAAAATATTGAATCTCATTCCTCAATTTCTAAAATTAATATAAAACCAATATATATATCCATTCTAGTATTCAACTATCTACTATCCTTATTTTCAAAAATGCAAAGTCTTAACTCACAAGTCATAACTATAAGTCACTCACACACAACACAACTACTTAATTAACTCAACACTCGACAATTAACATAATAATCAACACACTTCACACAGTTCAATTGTTTAAGGCTGATTTTCATTTTACAACCTTGAGGTTTAAAGTTTGCAGCTCCACTCGATTTTAGTGAGGTCGAGATGACAATGGCAGAGGCGGGATCGAGAGGTGACCATACAGGCAAGGCTAGGTATATGTAAGGTGATTGGCAAGGCGAGGTGGCAAGCGAGGGAAGGAGCAGGCGAGGCGTATGTGAGAGAGGTTTACTATTGAGTGGTGAAAACATAAGTAAAGGCACAGGTGACTGGGAGTGGGTGGGTAAGGTTTGGGTAGGCTAAAATTTTAGGTTAATTTTTAAAAAATTACAATTTAGTCTAAAGTTTCTAAAAAATTACAATTCAGTCCCTATAAGTCACTCGTATTCTGGTACCAACCAATATCAACTTACTGTACGACATTACTTAATACCATATTATTTTTTAGCTAGTACAATAGGTACAGTCGGTATCGCTCAATACAGTACAGTACTCGCACCATTGTATCAAACACTTTCATTTTCGAGAAGCAACTCTAACTTCATGCTTTAACTAAGAATAGGGATTTATACGTTCGTCAGTTTCTTATTAAAGATGAAAGAATATTATATTATAAGCTCTCTTAAGATCCCCTAATCATTTATATAAGCATATTTTGTTGGACCCTGAACTTTTGATGAACATTAGAAATATTAAAATGAAATAAAATGAGAAAGAAATTGGTGAGACAATTTATGAATTTAAGAAAATTTGATGAAATTAAGAAAAATATATGAGAAATGAATTGTTTAATTTTGAGGACTTTGATATTTGAGTGAACTTATATGGATTATGAGAAGAAAGTGGAT
>JANZLH020000427.1:6965-23749 GCA_026770325.2 Erythroxylum fimbriatum
ACACTCACATCCCCCTCACCTAGCTACTGCAATCGTATTCCTCCTCTTGCTATACCTCTACTGAAAACTAGTCTCAATAATGACATTTTAAGGGTTGAACGTAGCTGGGGTTCCAAGTTAGTGTCTGCTTTCTGCTTTCTGTCTCTAAATTTCATATTCTCTTTGCAGCTTCTTTCAGTAGCTACGTTCTTTGGGGCAATATTTTGTTTTAGTGCCTTCTGTTTTAAGAGCATGTACGCTTTCCTTGCTCTTTTTGCATTGGGTGAGCTACTTGTCTTTGCAACTCAGGTATATTCCTTTCTTTGTAAATTGCAATAGTATTTAAATTTGCTGTAAAGTCAACCTATCTGAGTACTCGGTTTATCTTCTGTTTGCAGGGTCCTGTCAATTATGTATGCCTTCATTGTGTGAAACCAAGTCTGAGGCCGTTATCGATGGCAATGTCTACAGTTGCAATTCACATATTTGGTGATGTGCCTTCCTCACCATTAGTGGGGGTTCTAGAGGTATGACTTCATTGCTTCAACTGCCATCGGCCCTTGAAACTTAGAAGTTGGAATATAGTTGGAGGTTTTGATGCATGAAATGGATTACAAATTTTATGTGTCTATTAAGAAAGATATTTCACAAAAGGAGAAGAAACAATGTCCATCATACCCCACCACTTTGCCTTATTTTTTTATTGATAATTTTTAAAAAGCAAAGTTAATAAGCGATCAATTTCTTATGTCCCCTGCAGGACCATATCAACAATTGGAGGAAGACTGCTCTTATTCTGACATCCATATTGTTTTTGGCTGCTGCAATATGGTTTATAGGTAATCCCTCTTAATTGATTCTTAGTTGATTACTTTGGAGCAAGTTTGATTATTGGCCTGATGCATTCCATAGATGAGATTCAAAGAGAAGCTTGTATTTTTTTGGTGTTGTTGTATTGCAGGAATATTCATGCACAGTGTGGATAGGTATAATGAAGAAACTGAGGCACCTTTCTCTAAAGAGAAGACAACACAAACAGCAGGAGTTTCTGATGTGCCATGAGCATCCACCACAAATGTGAAGATTTTTGCTTTCTCTTCTTGCCTTGTTTAGGTCACGTCCAAGATGAACATAATGGTAGAGATGATTCTTTCTTGTGTAAATCTCTTTCCTCGTTTTCATTTGACTGATGCAAGCAATTTCCATATTCATTCATATCTTTTTTGTTTTTTTTTAATAAATGTATAGTTTCTTTTCTTATCAAAGATGATGGTTTTGTTCCAAAACATTGAAAACTTTCTCCAACTTTCATCTATTCTTTTTCAATTTTCTTCCATTTTATTTCTTGCTCTTCCTTTCTATTTTCTGCACTTTTCTTTTCCAAACGTGTATAGCGTAATTGTCTAATACATTAAAAGAAAAACAAGGAAAATGGTATACAATTTCGGGCAGATTGAACAAAATATATGAAGCAATGCATGAATTGGAGTTGGTAAATTTTCCAGGAAAGTCTTGTAACAGACGTCGCAGTGAAATCTACTTGTTTCTGAAACAACTGGCTGGATTGACGTCAGAATGGAAAGATTTCCCCATGCGTACCACGTGTCAATCACCCACGTAAGTCAATCCCGTTCTCATCCACTTAGAGTCAACAGCATCACCAAAAGAGATGGTCAAATCAAGAACAAGCACGCCCATAATAGCCTCCTCCGTCCTTCCCATAATTGTCCTCATTCATCAATCCCTGCTCTGTCTAACATTGATTTTTAACCAACTCAAATGGTCTTCAGCACACGTGATTCTTATCACCTTATAAACCAGCGAATTAACGCCCACAGATTGTTTAGCCTGTTTTGGATGTCTTCTTTTTGTATATGTATCGGAAAGTTTTGTCAGGTTCTTTGCTTTCAAGAGTGATGGCTCCATCAGCAGCAATGCTAATACTTTCTTACCACATGAAGAGTACTGCTACTACTCCTCCTCCACCACCTCTTCCTCCTCCAACACCACCTCTTCCTCCTCCAACGCACTCTTCATTTTCCACTTTTGGTTTCAAGTGTTCTGCGGTGAATACCACCATTAGGGGAAGTCCAGAGAGCCAAGTTTCAGGCACGGTTCCTTCTATAGCTGATACCGGTCCTAACGTAGAGAAGAAATATGAAGAAGCCCTTTTTCATAGCTGTTGGTTCTAAGGATCTTCTTGGTTTCGTTTTCTTTTCCTTTGTATTTTTATTTGGTAAGTCATAGGTTCAACGTTTATGTAAATAGCAAAATTTCTTGACTGTGATCAAGTAATTTCAATCACTTTGTGACATTTACTCCCAAGAAAGATCTGTTGTTCTATATAAAATTTCTCTGACGAAGCGTGTACAGAAGTATAGGATATTTTATTATGTTGAGCGTCAACTTAGCAAATCCAACGATATCTCCAGGCTCCAGCTTCTTGAAAGCACAATTTTGTGCTACTCAACGTTGTATGCCAGCCAATTTGCCATGCCATGGGAAAAGAACTCGGGATCTGTGGTTACAGATTGAGAAA
Source organism: Erythroxylum fimbriatum (assembly GCA_026770325.2). NCBI lineage: Eukaryota > Viridiplantae > Streptophyta > Magnoliopsida > Malpighiales > Erythroxylaceae > Erythroxylum > Erythroxylum fimbriatum. The sequence goes on from JANZLH020000427.1 coordinate 9,484, forward strand.
ATTCCAATTCTTAAAGATTCATCATAATAACGGCTGTAACACATGATACGCTGTACATAATTACAAGCCCATATTCTTGTTTAACATACAGCAAAACAAGATAAACAGTAGAATCGATCCCATAGACACTGTAGTTGACAAGAAGAAAATGTACAGACGAATCACGTAGAAGCATTGGATTATTCCAACTCCAAAGTGGGGGTGGGGGGTGGAATGTTTTTAGACATTAATGTGACGTTGCAGGACTGACTTGCTAGATATCAAAACTCTGGCAAGTGAATAATGTCAAAAGCAATATCACATCCAGCTCCAACTTCAAGGACTGGGTTTACACAAGTGAAAGCTCTCCCGCAGGAATGGATCTCTTGACAAGTTTAGCCCAAGATTCATTAGTCTCAGTGATGACCTTAAGAGCATAATCCTGTTGCCATTCATCAGAGAAGAAAAGACAGTCTTATATTTAAATAAGATGCTCAAGTGGCATAACTTCTTGATATCAAGGAGGATACTCAGTTCAGGTTTTACCACGTGATCATGTACACAGTTAGTAATTAGCATCCATGAATAACTATGTAAAAGGGCCCATATGATTCTACCCAACATCATGACAGACAAGCAGTTAAGATATAAGATAAATGATCACCGAAACAATCATACATATTTTTCATTTGATAATTTAGATTTACTTGATGCGCGTCCAGTATATCTAAATAGAGATGAATGAGGTTATACTTTTATGTCAAAGATAAATGGTAATCTAGATCATTGAACTTTGGCCCAGAAATAGAGGGAAATGAGACGCAGATGATGATTTTGTCATAACAGAATGCCTTTTACCTTGCCTGCTGGCTTGTTGCCAAGACCAAACTTGTTAGCAGGTTTACCATCAGGGATCTTGTAGTCCCTAAACCAGTCCCTGATTGCAGTAAGAGTGCCCTGGAAATAACTATCAACTTAACTATCAATTGTTTCCAATAAGAAATCACAACTCTATTTTCTTAAGAATTTATTCTCTCTTGTTCATGATAAAATTGAAAAATTGCTAGGTATCCTTGCTCTCAATCAACAAAACTGATATTGTCAACTCAAATGCAAAACAAATTCTGGCTGAAGAGACTACCAGATGAATAGTATGTGCCAAAACACATGCCTAAATCATTAACAAAATTAATGGAGAGAAACTACGCCAACCATGACAAGGTAAGAAACATTGCATTAACTGTTTCCATTCAAAATCCAATCTAAGCATTTTGTAGTGGTGCCTAACATTTATGCAACGATTAGAATACCTAGATAACTGTTGCTATCTATCAGTGCATAAATTAGAGTCTTCTTTAATCAAATTCAGCAAGAGAATAGTAAGCAAACGATTAGTGAGGAGCTTGTAACATCTACTCTAGATACAATGGTCTACCCAGACCACAATCTTTTTAGTGATGATTTTTTATGCAAATGGTCAGCAGGAGAATAACTTACAGGGAAATGTTTCTCCACGTCATCAACATCATTGACAAGAGCAGCTCGTGGATCGTCCAAAGATATTGCAACAATCTTCCAGTCAAGTTCCCCCTCATCAATCATAGCCAAAGCAGCCAAGGGCTTGACCATGAGAATTTCACTGAGTTTTCCCCTTCTTTCACCAATTTCAACAACATCAACTACAATTTTTTGGGGCAGAAGATGATTGTTACAAGACACAAAACGTATTGAACTAAAGAAGACGTGAAAATATTAAACCAAATCCAGATGTTCAAAGCACAACCAAGATGTACCTGGGTCATTATCCCCTAGTGCCCCTTCAACTTCAGAATTCGCAAATGATGGGTCTTCCCATGTCTGAGGAAGTAATCCGTAGTTCCAGTTTATATTGTAGCTGAGGAGAAGGAAAAAGTATGGAATATGAACGGTCAATTTTTAACGGTTAAACACACAGCGTAGAGTTGAGCATACATAATGAAGCACGTGGGAGGCAAGTAACTGATATTCCAACTACAATTGGCTTATAATAGGATAAAACTGAGGCAAAGATAGGCACAAATAACATGATCCACGTTGTTCTATGTTAACTATGACCACATAGTCATAAATGAAAGCCATGTGAACTCAAGAAGATTAGCTTAAGGTGAATTCACAGTTAGCATAAAGATACAAAGTGCATTTATGAGAAAAATAGAGTCACTTGACAAGAAATCTGTGCATGCAATATGTGTACGGTTGGCCAAATTTAAATGCTGGAAATCATTTTAGCAAACTCTTATGAGAGAAATCAATAAAATAAAATAAAAGAACATCCTACGGATAATATCTTAGTTTGCCCTTTTTCATATCCTGCTTGATGGGTGTAAACTGCTCATCAGTTGCAACCTCCATTTTTGCACTTGATTCTTTCGGTATCTCCACAACAAAGTTGAATACTCCATCGCCCAAATGCAATGGTATGTCATGCCAAGGGGAAATCTGCAAAGAGAACAACGATCAGGCTCAGTTACTTTAACATAAGACGTACTCCCAACGACACTTAAATACAAAACATGATGATTTGTATAATTCAAGAATCCCAATCCTTTATTGACCACATCTAGACCCAAAATCATTTTCGATGCGTAGATTCTTTCAATTATGTGAGACATTCAACAAATAAATTGGTAATTCAATTGAATAAAGCACAGAACTTTTATTGTACGTCCTCATTTTTCTCAACAATTCTGGAAAATCAAACATAATTTGAATGGCATATAGAATAAACTAAATCAACGTAACTCAACTAGAGTATTGAAGTAGAGGATAGTCAAAAATGGCATTTTTGACTATGTACCCATTAACAAAGTTTGTATCTTTCTCTCGCTACGCAATTAAAAACAAACAACGACCGACTCTACGCGAGGACTCGAAGCAACTGAAATTCAATACTCACATTATCCTGCATTTTCTCGCCAACCAAACAAGATACATGCATCATAAAGAATTCGATAAAGGATGAGAGGCGAGGCAGACCCTTTTGCCAGAATGGTCAAGAAAGAACACCCGATAGTCAAGAGTCTCAGGCTGACCTTCTTCTTTGATCTGGAGATCACCTGGGATATAAATAGCTTTGCAAGAAAACAACCTCTTAGAAGACAAAAGCACTTGTCTTTTACTGTAGTTGAGGCCAAAGCAAAGGCTGTTTAACTGGGGTTTGCTGTTCAAACCGGTTGATCGTTTAAAAAGGAGGCGGGACGCGGTGGCGTTGGTGGCGGCCGCCATCGCTCTAGCGCTGGCCATTACGGCGGAGACGACGGAGTTGAGGGAGAGGAGTGACTGAAAAAAGAACAACGGAAGAGTACATGATTGAATTTGGGCCACGCAGTGAACCAAGTGGTGAGTCTAGATTGGCTCCTCGTCGTTTTATACGTTATCTATTTGTCGTTTCTACTGGTGGCCTAGGGCGTTGCATGCACAAGTGAAGTCATTCCTCACGAGAGAGAGCGAGAGACAGAGTTGGTGAAGAATATGCTTTCCTTGTAATTCTTGGAATTTGACAAATATAATAAATATTTAAAAGAAACTTACTATTTTAATTGATATTACAGTATAAATTTCAAACTCTTCATGTGAAAATCCTAACAAAATAGTATATGCTTTTTAATTTTCTCATTCAAAATTGTAAGTATAATATTAATAATTAGTAAAAAATTCATTTTGTCTAAAATTAGAACGTAAAGAATTTTAGGAGAGCCACACCCCAAAAGTTAGCTTATGAAAGTAAAGAGCTCAAAGTTCTTATAAATTTCATATCAATTTTGTATTTAACCAATATGAGATTCAAGTCTCATACCTTACAATTAGATCAAACCGTAACATAAAATTATTCTTTTGTGATCAAAAGGTCACGTATCGGAACCACAGCCTCTTTCTCAATTATAAAATTTAATAGTAAATTTATATAATTTGTTTTTCATTTATCAATTATAGTACCTAAATATGTTAGGCTATCTATTATCAAATAAAAAATCTCAATAACTGTTCAATGACTTGTCGATTAATATATTTTTCAACTCAAATTCACCCAATTCTATGAAAAAAATCCACAAATTAACGGTCAATTTTGGCTACCATAATTAATAATATGTGTAAATTAACCCAATTATTGATCGGAATCAACAATACTTTTTATTATATATTTAATTCCATCCAAAATATAAATTACCGAAATACCCCGGCCGATCGACCAGACAGTTGAAGAAGTTGAACGAAATGACCAGAGAGAGAGATAGTTGAATGGAGCAATGGAACTCGAGTTAGTTGAAGATTCCCAATTTGGGCGATTTCCATAAACCCTAAACCCACAGCACCCTAATCAGGTTAAACCTCATAAAAAAGCTTCCATTTTGATCCCGCATGGCGCCATCAGAAATCGAGGTTGTCTCCCAAGAGTCCAAATCATCGCAGCAGCCAGAGCAGAACCCAAACGGCGTCGCACTCAACGTCATCGACGTTTACTCTGCTTCTGCTTTTGGAGATTTCGAGAAGTTAAGGAAATTTGTTGAAGAAGACGACGCTTCTGTCTCTGTTCCGGACGGCAATGGTTACTACGCTCTTCAATGGGCTGCGCTTAACAATTTCCCTGATATCGCCCAATACATTATCGACGTATTTTTATCTTTGTTCTTGCTCTTCTCTTTTTATGTTTTTTGGAAAAATTTTGAGCTATTGGTAGATTTGGTTGAAGGGCTTGTTTAATTTCTATATGTGTTTTCATGTTCCAGGTGTGTGTGGCAATGGACAATGTGTTTTCTTTGTGGATTTTGTGTTTGTTTCTGAAAGGCACTGAGTTTGATTTGTTTGTTGATATTGAAGCATGGAGGTGATGTGAATGCAGCTGACAACATGCGGCAGACACCGTTGCATTGGGCGGCGGTTAGAGGTTCAATTGCAGCCGCAGATGTGCTGTTGCGGAATGGAGCTAGGGTGGAGGCAACTGATGTTAATGGATATAGGGTATATTTTCCTTAATTGTCGTTTAATTTTTAGTTTTATGTGTTTTAGGCTATTAACTGCTGAAGTAAGTGAAAGGGCAAGATAAACTGAAGGCTGTAACAGTTTTATGCCCATTTTTTAAAATTTTTGTTGCTTTAAATATAGCTTTTAGAATCTTTGCCAGACATTTTTGGGTACAAGTTCATATTTGTCTGATGTCAAGTCACTAGTACAGTCCTTATGGACGTTGTCATGGTGACGCTACTAAAGCATTTTTTGAAACCTAGTTCACCTATTGCAGGCTATTCATGTTGCTGCCCAATATGGACAAACAGCATTCTTAAATCACATTATTGCAAAATTTCATGCTGATTTTGATGCTCCAGATTATGAAGGGAGGACTCCTCTTCATTGGTAGGTGAAAAGCCTAGAATGTTCATTTGGAGTTTAAATACATACATCATGAATTTGAGATGGAATATGGAGACAAGTTACTACATTTGGAGTTTAAACTTGTAACATCTGTGTTTCTATTGCATTCAAGTTATCACATTCTTTTTGATAGTTCAATTAAAAACACGACAGTTCTATCCTTGAATGTGTATCTAAATCTTGGTATATATGAGAATTTACTACAGAACAATGCTGATAAGTTACTCTCGGCTTCCAGGTGGAATATGATACGACCCATAGGAGCCCAGAAATTAGGTTCACTTACCATAAAAGAAAGACCAATGCCTTAGAGCGGTAGACCTTGTCATATGGGGAAAACAAGGGTGGGTAAAGTTGTCATAGGACGGGAAAGTTAGTTATTCTGACATGGGAATAAAACAGTACAGGAGTGAGGGGGAAATATCATGCAATTGATCATGTCATTTTACGTAGAGTGAGCCTAAGGCTGGAGGAGCTAGGACCTCGAATTCTAGCACACTTATCTTGTTCTTTTGCTGGTTTTGAAGATCAAGCAATATAGACACAATTTCTGCCATTGTTGTGTTTTGCCATATTTGTGTTTTGCTTGTGTGCATTTTGCTGTGGAAGAAGAACTTTGTGCAGGGTCTATCAGAATAATACCAGTAACATCCAGTACTTGCTTTTCTTGATCAGCAAGGATTATAGCTAATTACATTCTTAATACCTTATCTATCTTTAGTGTGTAAAAGCCTCCTTTCCTGCCATCCTATGTGATTGTGATTTACAGTTATTGATATGGTTGTAAGTATTTGAATGCTCATTCATGGTAGAGGCGTTATAGGCTTATAGCTATACTTTGGTTCTCAAGTCATCACGATATCTGTTTCTCCTAACTTGTTATAAACTATCTGTGGTTTATGGCATTTTGTTGGGCACCAAACTTGGGATTTTGAAAACCTGAGAATAGGAAGACCCAACTCAATGCCCAGAAATAGGTTGGTGACCCCAAATCTAAAATTTATGAACTATTTTGATGTTGTACTTTAAAGTCACACAATCATAATGCAGTCATAGGTTTTCTTTCTTGGTGTTTCTGTTACATACACATGCTAGGTGTCTTTGATGTTAATAATTGTGCAGCATTTTGTCAATATTGATAAAATATTGTCATGGGCTTGGATGTTGGCTAGTGTAAAGCAGTTAGCAAATATAAAAGTTTTACATGTGCCCATTGCTGATGTTGCTTACTTGAGAGTTTAGCTGACAATTGTCACATTGTGACATTAATATTTTCTATTGAAAATTCTGGATTGCTTGTGTTTGAAGCTTATTCTAATGGAGTTTTCAACCAGGGCTGCATACAAGGGTTTTGCTGATACAATAAGGTTGCTTCTATTTCGAGATGCGTCACAAGCAAGACAAGATAAAGAAGGTATCCTCTTCTAGAAATAATTACTCCTATATACATGCGGAGTTTTTGTATTAGAAAAATCTTGGCATCCTTTAGATCCATGTGGTCTTAACTGTTACCATGACTAACTTATTCAGATGCATTTAACTCGTTATATTGCAATCATCAATTAGAAGTCCCTGAAGTTCTATTTTCTGTTATGAAGTTTGTCGGAAATTGCAAAATTGGAAAATCCGTAAGCTATTTGGAAGATTAGGTAAATAACAGTTTATAATATTTTATTTCTTGTTTTGAAATTTTGGAGTGTGAATAGGGACCAACTCACTACCTTTTTCTTTTGTCTCAGTTATAATCTGTGTTCAATGGAATGAGTGGAACATGTTTAAAGTCATTTTCTAGTTACGGAAAACATAAAAATAATATTTATACATTTACCATATAATCTATAGTTATATTTGCTGCACTCATGTGAAGGATCCATATCTGTGTGTGCTTGTAGTCAAGCTTAAGACCTGAGTTCATCACTTTGCACCAATTCATCAGTCTATGTTTACAGCATTCATGTTTCTAGTTGTGTTCTCGGAAACAACCTCTCTATTAGCTAGAGGTAAGGCTGTGTACACTGTACCTCCCCAGAACCTGTGTTTAGCTGGATTTTACTAGGTCGTAGTTGTTGTTGTATGTTTCTAGTTGTGTTCCTTTCTTCTTTATCCTCCATGTTTCGTGTGGATATACAGTAGGTTACTTGCACAGTTCTACCACATCTACAGTAAAGTTTCAACATTATTTGCTTTTTCCTGGTTGACATAGCATTTAGTTCTTCAATTTATGCCCGTCTTGATTGGTTAGATGAAAACATGGTGCAGTCAATTATCAAACCAAATTCTTAATGATTGAATCATTATGTGATTTCAACTTTATTGCTTGTGAAATTTTGCTCATCCAAAGAGTCATGCTGATGTTTGTATCAAACATTATCAGGTTGCACTCCTTTGCATTGGGCTGCGTTAAAAGGAAATGTGGAGGCATGCACTGTGCTTGTGCACGCTGGCACAAAGCAAGAATTGACTGTAAGGGATAAGGCTGGATTTACTCCTGTACAGCTTGCATCTGATAAAGGTCATCGACAAGTCGCCCTTTTCCTTGTACGTAACTTTGTCTTCTTGTGGCATTTGCTTCATAGCTGCATGCTAATGCCTGTCAATGAAAGCTCTACATAATTTGAGGCCCAAGAACCTGTGGTTCATATGTTGTCAAAAAAGGCATTTCTGTAATAAATATTGTATTTAAATTGCATTGATATAGCTCCCTTCATCGGAGCAAGATATTTGGTAAACTTTGTCACCAACCTGATTTTCCTCTTCAATAGTTGGTTCCTCGTACATTTGTCTTTAACTAATTCCACTCTTTCCATGCCAGTTCCTATTTTTCTCAAGTAATTTTCAGCTCACTTGTGGAATTCCTAAATCATGCATAAATCTACCTTTTGAGATATAATTTCAAATTTAATGTGGGTGTGTTGACGGTTGCTTTTATTTTGGCAGTCTGGCATGCAGGAGGCACAAAGCAACCACTGGAGGTACAAGATAGGGAAGATGGGGGATACTGGATATGCACCTCTTCTATTGACTATTATACTGATTGGTGTCTTTTTGTTTATTAATTCAGTCATAACAGGTAACAAATTATCTTATTTATTCATCATGGTGGATTGATGTAGGATTCCCCTGTAACTGCGTCTTTCCTTAATTTTATTGTAGCTCCTGATTTTCCAAGGATTACTGCTGTTGTTGGACTTTGGGCGTGGACTGCTCTTTCTCTAGTTGTTCTTTCTCTGATAATGTTCTACAGATGTAGTAGGTAATTTCTTTCTATCTAATGTTAAGTTAGTTTTCTTTGGGTTATTAATTTTCTAGACCTCTCAATCTGGAGAATCCATACATCTGTTGACTTTAAATTTTTCCTTCTTTTTTTTGTTGGAGAATTACCCAAATACTATTTTGAACATATGAACGACCTATTATTCTTTCTAGTTACTGAAATCCCTGTAGATTGATATGAGTTGAAATTTATTAATTCTGATATTTGCATATCCTAATATACTCGACAATTTTCCCAGCTAACCTCGTCAATATTCCTGCCTTTTACTGATATTTTCATCTGATTGTTTTATTTTGCAATGATGCTAGGTCGACCACTTCAATGTACAACTTTGATGTTATTTGTAGAGGAAATCGTTTCTCCTTATATTTTGAATTTGCTATATTCATGATATCTTATAATTACATGCAGTAAAGATCCAGGTTATATCAAAAGCCTTGGTGAATTGAGCAAGGATGCTGATGTAGAGGTATGTACTGTTTTAGTTGTTTGTGAGATGATCTTTTAGGCAAAGCACCTATTATTTCCAATGTTTATCATGTGTCTCTTCCATACTCATGGATTTTCTCTTTCTTTTGGGGTGTGTTCATCTATCATTTCAAACTTCAAGAAAATCAAATGGAAGTGTTTGCATTGGCAATATGCCCTAACTTTTCGGCATTATCTCTTCCTTTTGTGTTGTGTAAAACTCCCTTCCTTCATTCAGTGCCCTCCATTTGATTGAACTAAGATCTTTACTTTTTTCAGTTGTTCTATGTGCATGAGTGACTGGGAGGAGGGTGGGTAGATGAGTAAGCTCGGGTTTAGTTGTCAGATTTTTCTGGAGGATGGTCACCTGTTCATTGATTGTTCTGTGTGATTATTCTCGTTTACCTTTATGGATGCTATCTGGATCCCTTTTACACGTTTCTCTGGATTTTTACTTATTTCCTTTCTGACAGTGGTAAATTAGAAGTATGCCCATAGTCTCCATGATTGATCTGACCCTGTCCTATATTGTTCATTTTCTGATAATTACTCACTTGCAGGGTCGTCTATTAGACGTTGATTTAAATAACTCCTCCGTATGGACAGGAAATTGGTCTCAACTATGTCCTACCTGCAAGGTTTAGACAAATGGTCTTTTTACTTTGAAATTTTCGATTGCAACAAGGGATTCTATTTTCTTATAGTATCTTAAAGTCATTATCCATTTCAAATATTTGTGCAGATAATCAGACCAGTTCGCTCAAAACACTGCCCTTCATGTAAGCACTGTGTGGAACAATTTGATCATCATTGTCCATGGATATCCAATTGTGTTGGGAAGGTGAGAAAAATCTTTTTTAAGTCTTAATGCAGTGATTCATAAAATGTGTTAATGTTTGAAATTCTAGTTTCATTTCTTAATCACTGATCTTTGTTTCTTTAACCATCTAACATAATTTGCTGGTATCCTATTATTGCCATTGGCAACACCAGAGATGTATTGTGCTATGTTAATACTGGAATGAACAGTTAAAAATAAGCCTATTCTCTTTGCACTTCGATTTCTATTTCGCGATTACAAGTTCTTCTGTTGTTGCTAGTAGTTTGTTACTCTCTGTTCTGTTTATATTTTTCCTTGGACTATTGAAAGGTGTTATCTATGATGAGTTTGCCATGTTTTAGTTGTCTTATTTTCTCATCTCTTCTGATCCTTTTTCTGTTTGCAACTTTCTAAAAGAGGAACAAACGGGACTTCTTCATTTTCACATGCTTGGGAACTTTGACTTCTTTAGTTGCTGCTGCAGTTACTATTCAAAGTGCGTGAGTTGGTGAAAATGAATTTTCTTTCTCCATTACCTTTACTGCCATAGAAAAATCAATCTTCAATAGATACATATTGGTGCATCTTTGTTGCTTTATAGTGATGCTTATTGCAACTTTTTTGGGTCATGAAAGGGATATTGTCAGCTGCACAGTTGTTGCATATTGAAGGATGGTTCCAATTTTTGGTTGCTCAACATCCTGGAATCTTTGCATTTTTGGTTCTGGACATTGTTTTTTTTGTTGCTGCCACAACTTTAACCATCACGCAGGCATCTCAGGTAAATGACTAGCAATAACAACACTCGATAAATTTAACTGAATGTTCCCATTACCTAAGAGTTTAGTGTTTGTGTTTAAATTGAGAGGAAGCATGCCAGACTGATTGCAAATTATTGACAGTACTTTGGAGTAGAAAATAATGTTTCGTACTCTCCTTAGCTTGTAAATCAATTGACATGATTGCTAAACATACATATTCCATGATGATCGGCGTCAGCTAGGATAGTAATGATGTACGCTTGTTTGCTACAGATAGCTCGTAATATCACCACCAATGAACTCGCCAATGCTCTTCGTTATGGCTATCTACGTGGACCAGATGGAAGGTATCGTAACCCTTACAATCATGGTTGTCGAAAGAATTGCACAGATTTCTTAATTCAGGGGTACACAGAGGACAATGAAATCGCTTGGCCACCGTTACAGCAGATTGCAGGTTAGAATTGATGTGAAAGTGCTCGGATTTGTTCGCCTGGCTATTTACGATACTGGCTGAGACCACCCTCATCAGTTCCAGCTACAGACATACCCCACCCCAACGCATTTCCTTCATGTTGTAAATGAATGCATTACATAGAAAAGAAAAGTGGAAACTTTTTAGCAACCAAGGAAAGAAAAGTAGAAGCTATCGGTCTTTTCTTGTGATGTACTACAAACTTTTGATGCCCTTTTAAGATTAACCATTAGCAAAGTAATTAAAGTAGTTTCATTCCTAAGATGAGATGAGACCGTTTTAACACAAATAAATACTTTGGATCTGCTTTAATGATTTTGCCGTATTTTGCATTTTCTGGTATAGGGCAAATAATATGTATAAGATATGGAATTTTATAAGAGAGATAGAGAGCTAAAGTTGAAATTCAAATGTATGTAAATGTTAGATATCAAGCTGTCTTGTCATGAATTGATGTTAGATATCAAGCTGCAAAAAGTGAGGATGCATTCCGAAACTACATTTAGCTCAAAATAAAGCAAACAGAACCACAAATAACCAATTGAAGCACATTACTTGGTCCAGAAAGCCAAATTCAATATCATGGCAGTGCAATATATCAACATGATCCAACTGCAACCTTGCCAAGCTCTCATCAATGCTCCTAGCTACTTTCTCAGCGCTAAAATAAAACCGGCTTTATACCGCCCATATTTTGTTGACAATATATTCATTTCTAGGAACTCCTAGAGTCTTAAGTGCCTTACCAAGCATCTTCTAGGGCAATGTCCCTCCATAAAACCTGTAACAGAAAATTATATCATTGTCTGGGATATGTATACTGAAACTCCTATAATAGAAAGGCATAAACGTCTGTGAACGAAGTTGTTAATGATGCCAACGAGAAGGACAAATGATAGACTCCACAAAAACACCCCAGTCAACATTTTCGATTCGCAGACCTCTCCTTGTTAATTCATCTTCTTAGCAACAAAATGCTCAAGCATCGGACAAACTTCTGGAAGGCAATGAATTTACGCACAACAGTCGGTTATAATCCAAAACTCCAACTTATCAAATTTCCTCATAAACCAATCCCGAATAGACTGGAGGAAAAGAAAATAATCTTGAACTACAACTGATTATTTCTACGAAAGTCCCAGCACAGCCCACCAAAAGGAAGATCAGAAGTGCATATAGTTTCTCCTTCTTTCTCCTTTTGACGAAAATTTTGACTACTGCTTGAATTTTGACGAAAATTTTAACTTGCAATTTGAGCCTTATTCCATATTTTACCGTTCCTCAAACAAGCATCATCTACAATAACCTTAATGGCATCTTCATCTCCTATACTTTAACGTTTAATCCTTTCTTCTCCTTCTTATACTGCTTATTCTTAATCACAGGTAATACTAGGAGGTGTCAAATTCAAGCAGTAATCAATTCTTTTCTCCAACCAGGCCAGTCTCTTCTCAAAACTCAAGACCCCAATATGCATAATCCGAATGTCAACCTTAGCCACCCTAGCACAAGCTCGAAGCAATATGTAATAATCTGCATGAGCTACATAAGTCAAAGCACCATCATCATTCTTTCTAACATAGTGAAGGTAATCGAATCTCTTAACTTTAACCCTGGGAGGAATGTAGCAGAACCTATTTTCCTCCATATCTACTTTAAGTCTTCTAATTGCTTTATCTTTGAGAGTCTCTGTCGAAACTTTGCAATCAGGCACTGAAGTTTGACCTCCTAGCTTTTTCCTAGGCAGAGGATTGTCATCCAAGCTTTGCTGTGGACAATAATCTGCACTGCCACAGCTAATTTTAGCGGATGCACTATCATGACACCATTCTCTAGCTTTCCTTTTTTCCAATAGGTCTTTGGCAGATTCTTCATCATTCCTTGATCTCTTTTGATTAAATGCACTATTCGGCATTCCAAGCTCTTCTGTTTCAGGATCCTAATATGAGTCAAAATGAAGTGACTTAACTGAATTAGTTTCTACAAGCAACCAGAAATGCATGAAAAACTTTAATTCAATGCAAATAAAATTTTCAACTAAAACTTGGAATTATTATCTTGGCTTTTAGAAAAAGAAGATACCAAAACTGACCTTCACGGTTTTACACCTAATTACTATTATCTGAACATGAAACTCAAGGATATTTATACAGATAGCACCAGAATTGATGTCAAGGCTCACCTTCCAAATTCTATCAAATTCTGAACATCAATGAACTAAGTATACAAACAAAAACACAATGCTTCAGATGAATAGTAAACTGTTAAGGAAATATCGGTTTTTGTATCACCTTAGTATTATGATAAAAATCCCATAGCTTCTCTATCATCTCCTCTTCCTCACGATGATCAACATGAGATGGTGCTAATCCAGCAAATACCACATCCTTGCAGTATTGGAGGTAGGATGGCAAGTCCCTTGCAAATTCTGATGGTACAATAACAAAAAGTAATATAATGGAAGGAAAACGTTGTGATTAAACATAAATGTGTAGTTGAATGACAAAGGACCCTTCAAACTGTATATGAAAGTCATTCAGAACATTCTCAGTCGAACTAGTCTTACACGTACCATAAGTGTCAACAAGTTTATAATATCTTGCTTCTAGCTTCTGCAACAAATCAGCAGCATCCAACTCTGATTTCTGAAATGATGATGAATTATTTGAGGATCCTTTTCCTACATCATCCACCTCGTGCAGAGGAGAACCAGGACCTTTTTCTGCATCAGTACTCAATTCAGAATTAAATATGGGATCAAATCTACCTGTATTCTTAGATGAAAAGCCGCTTTTCCCAAACAAACTCCTTTCCCAAACCCCAAATCCATTTATGTTGTAAAGAATTCTTATAGCAACAATCAGTATTGACATGACACCGACACGAGTAGGAAGCCTGAGCTCATTCATTGATAACCATAACTCAGGGGGCATTGACCAGTCCTTTATTCGGCATGCTTGTGGAAGAATCTCTTCAACAGGAAGGGACAACTTCTTCAGATAACGACAAGCTATTTGATAGAAATTCACAGGAGGTAAATGCAAGCCTATGGACTCAGCAATGCTAGCTGCCATTGATTC
>JANZLH020000427.1:48238-64265 GCA_026770325.2 Erythroxylum fimbriatum
AAAATTAAACCTCACCTAAGGCATAATCACCACAATTAACTTCATAATTCACAAACCCATATCAATCTTAAGCCAAAAAAACCAAAATCTCACTAAAAACTCAAATCTCGAAATCAACTCTTACCTTTAACCTTCATAAATTCTGATTTTTTCTTGGCTCATCACGGAGCTTTCTTCATCCTCCACCTTTTTCTCTCTTGGATTGATACCAAAAACTTGCATGAAGACTCAAAATTTCGACAACTTAGCTTTCTCTCTTCTTCTTCTTTCACCGAAAACGCTCCTCCTTGTCTCTTCTTATTTTCGTTTCTTTTGTTTTGTTTCTTTTCTTCCTCATTGTCGTGCTTCTCATTGATAAAAATGGCAGCTCTCCATTTCTTCATTTAATGAAGGCTAAATGGCTTAAATGCCCCTCCATCTATGCCTTTAAACTAAGCTCTTTAAGTGATCTTCCATAATTTCCCCTGAAATTTTATTTCAATTCATGCTATTTTAGGACAATCAAATTGAAAGAACTTGCCAAAACTTCCTTCTAGAGAAATGTTCCTCCATGTCGCATCTTTAAAATGACACCAAAAACGCTCAAATTGGTTAAGAAACGAAGGAGTTATGGCCAAAATACTTTCAGCTCTTACGAATCCAAATCTGAACACTAAACACAACTTCAATTCAGAAATTGAAAGTCTTAGGGGCTAAATTGAAATTCACTTATTTCATATGACTTGTAGCCCCATGTCTCTATGTTATTTTGCCTCAAAAATCAACTCAATCGGATCTCTACAGCTCCTGAATTTCGTAAAATACTGAACCATATTCAGAAAATTTCCCAACTCACTTTGATTAAATTAATCATCCTTAATTTAATCTCGAAAATTCATAATTCTCCATGAAAATGAAATTAAGTGTCTTAGGAATCCAACGCTTTGAAAACCGAGTCAATCGGATGTCGGACGGACAAGATATAAGCGAAAGAATCAAGAAAAAATCAAATAAATTCAAATTGGAGTCGCACTGTAGCAGATGGCTTGCGGTCGCGAGCCAAAGGAAACAGAAGTCGGCTCGCAATCGCAAGCCGAAGAAAAATTAGCCGGCTCGCGAAGAAATCGAAGCCTCGCGAGTGTGACGGCTCGCGAGTGCGAGCCTTGCGCAAAACGGTCAGCTCGCGATCGCTAGCTGACTTCGATTTTCCTCTCTTTTTTTAAACACTGAACTTCAAAAATTCATATCTTTTGTTCCCGAACTCCAAATGGAACAAATTTGGTATCATTGGAAAGCTTAAAGGAAGCTTTACAACTTCCACGAAGAACTTGAAAATCAATTTCATCACTATACGGGGCCAAAACCCAATCAAACTTTCTATCCAAACTAATATATCTTTAAACAATAACTTAACTTTGAAAATTTCTATCTTTAAACTCCAAAGTCCAAACATGTCATATTTTATATCAATGCAAAGATCAAAAGGGATCCTACAACTTTCATGAAGCACGTAAAAGCAAGTTCAGCCTCTATCTAGGTCAATTTTCCAGTCAAAGTTTCTGCCAGATAATTCGTCAACCTACACAACAACCAACTTCACAATATCATATCTTCTTAATCTCACATCCATAAGTAACATATTATACTTCATTTTCAAGCTATTCAAATTCTCTATAACTTTCTTGAAGATCATTTACTCTAATTCAAACCACATCTATAAGACGTTTGACCTCAAAGCACAATACACACAAATCTATACTTAGAAACATTTTTCCAAAACAAAGCCAAATACACCTAACGTCGAAAGCTCATAACTTTTGATCCCGATATCAAACAGTGTCAAACTTTATGGCGACAGAAAGCTCTCAACAACCATTACAAGGTTCATGAAGATCATATTCTCAAATTCCGCCTAAATCAAAAAGTCAACTCGCAATGACCAAAAAGTCAAACTTTTTAATTTCTTCAAAATTTTACACTTTTTCTCTCTATTTCTTGGTTTTTCCACTTTCATTTCAATCTTCTAAATCATCTCATTAATTATCTTAAGGCACAAAATCATCTATAACACAATTTATATTCAAAACACTCATTTCCATTTATTTTAATATTTCTAATTTCCACCAAAAGTTCGGGGTCCAACAGTTATAAGCAAGGAGGTTAAATACTTGGTGGGTGTCTTGACACATGTCATGACACTCCCCACTTAAATAAAAAATAAATGCTAATGCCATCTTGTTTACACTAGTTCATATTTCTTATAAATCAGTTCATTTGTCTCCAATTTCTAATCCAATTGTCTCCCAATTTTCAATGACACTTGTCATTAAATCTTAATGTCACATATAAAATTTTCCACTGCCATTTGACTCTTATTTCTACTACTATTCATCAATCGTTCTGCCACTTGGCATTTTTTTCCTAGCCCAAAATATCCTTAAATTCCAAAAAATTTTCAATTTTTTCAGATATTTTCCTAAAATTCACCAAAATTGTAATCCAATTATTTATACTTCTTCCATTCGGTTTTCAATACAGATAATTCACAATTCTCAATATAAGCACGTTTATAACCAATTATACCCGAAATACCAATGAATGAATGTACAATCATTTTAATGTGTGCAAAAATTTAGATTCACGTGCGTGTATGCTAACAATATGCATATGTATGAAATGCATTTTCCTAATCTCTCATTGCTATTTTCTCAATTACAGAAATTTAGGGTTCCAACCCTTAGTGCGGGAATGAGATGTTACATTATATCTATGACTATATTGGGATGTTGCTTTTTCTTTGACATTGCTATTGAACTAGAATTTTTGTCTTTTCTTAAGTCTATTCTAGGTTGATCTAGTTCCATTTGTATCAACTTCATACTACCTTATGTTGATCAAACATATCCTCTCCATGTGTTTACTTCAATTTATATTGCTCATCAAGTACTTAATCTCTACTTATCATCATCTTCTTTGATGTTACGTGCCAAAAATTGCATCCCTTTACAATTTTAAAGTATTCGATAAAGATACACTTCTTTTACTTTAAATCAAGTTTAGATCTTTCATCATAGAAACATGAATATCAATTAAACATCTAAAAGACCTACCTTATTTCTTGTCCACGTTTCTTTTGTCACTCTTTTATCCAGTTTTGTTTATGGTAATCTGTTGATGAGGTAACATATCATACCCTTGTTTTCACTTAAAAATTTTTAGGGGCCTTGTATTCATCCTCAAACACCTAAGCCTTTTAATTGATATGTTTAACATCTCTAAAACTAGGGATGTCAATGGTTGGGTTGGGCTTGGGCTGCTCCTGGCCCTACCTGACCCAACAACGAGCTAGGTAGCTTGTGGCCCAGCCTGTGGCTCGACGGGTTGGGGCTAGGGCTAGTCGGCCTGTGGCCTGGCCTAGCCTGACCATGGATTGACCTACCCATGGCCCGACCCACCTTATATTTTTTAAAAACACATAAAAAAACAACGTCGTTTTTGAAGTTACAGTCAGGTCACAGGTCGGCCTGCTCTCGGTTCGCGCTCTGTTTGTGGCCCAATTGGACCGGCTACTTTTAGCCCATGACCGGCCCGTGACCTGGTCAATTCGAGCCAAAATCAGGCCGGGACTAGCTAAAATTAACGTCTCTATCTAAAATATTTTTTTCTATAGTGTTTTCCAAATTATGTAGAATCTCTAAATTTCATTCTCCTTATAAAAATTTCTGAAATTGTAAGTCCATATAAATACTATTGTCTGAACTCAGGTACTTGATTTCTTTGATTGTCTGGTTATCCACCTCAACCTTTCACATCTTAAAGTTTACAAAGACCTTGGATTATACCTAGACTTTCTTTGAAAAATTGTCAATGAATGTTCACAAGTTATTGAGGTACAATAGGTCTCTAGTAGGAAACCATATGTCAGTATGTACATACTACATAATCCTTTGATTTTGTGCTTATCTGTCTTGAATTTTATCTTATAATGATTTTCAAGTATATAAAAACTTGTATAAGCCCAACTTACAATGTTTGACACCCTTTATTAGGATCTTATAAAGTTTTGTCATCTTTTAGTCACTGGGAAGACTTAGTTGCATATTCTATAATTGAATACTATCATCATCTAACTTTATTAGAGCAACATCTATACTTATAATTTTGTTCTTTATTATTTTGTTTATGTTTCCCATCAATCTTGGCCCTTTCAACATAATCAATACACTTTTACGAGCTTAATGTTATCTTTGTGGATTTTATGGCATTCACTTGCAAAGTTCCCAAAAAGATTAGGTTCTTCATCATATCTAGTACAGGTCGAACATCACACAATATTCTAACAACAACATCAAACATCTTGAACCTGACTTATTATATTATAATGATTTTATAAGCTTTATCATCTCTCAACTAAACAGTGTCAAAGTTGTCTAATATGTATGACATAAATTAATCTTTTTCAAAGGTCATATGATGTGAACATCTTATAACTAGTGTTTATGAGTCTTTAAAATTGACTAGTTAAAATGTAAAGCATTACTCTATTGTTGCAACCTGAGTCTCTACTTTGTACTATGGTAATAAAATTTAATGAATCATCCGACTTCCTTTCATCATCATGCCTATTTTTGTTATAAAACTTCTTCTAGATGTGCCACATGTACTCTACTTTCTCCACCAATCCTAGTTTTCCCTTACATGCATCCCTTCATCTTAAGAGCTTTTATCAATATTTAGTCTGCTTTTGTTATGCATCAATAATTCATATAGTACTAAATTTTCATTAAATGGAGGTAAAGAGAAAAGTACAATCATTTCTTTGTCCTCGTCTATAATAGTCACCTTAAGCTTCATTAGGTCACAAACTATTTAGTTAAACACTTTAATATATTATTACATATATTTTTCCTCCTATATGTTCAATATGTATAACCTCTTCTTTAGATACAACTTATTTGTGAGAGACTTTAAAATGTATTGACTCTCTAACTTCTTCCATAACATGACCTTATTTTGTAATTTCTATTATGTGGCATATGACCTTATTATAGCTACCCGCACTTATAACTCTTCCTAGTTGAGCTCATCCAATTGTTCTGTCTTATTTTCATGTAGTCCTTTCAACATGCCTTGTTGCACTAGTAAGTCCTTTACTCTATATTACCAAAGTCCAAAAATCTTAGTTTCATTGAATTCTTCCACTTTAAATTCTACAATTGAATTTAATATTGCCTCAATTATGTTATAATATCACTTATTGAGAAATAATGTGCAATAAAAATATAAGTTACATTACAAAAAGGAAAGAACACAAGAAGTTTTAAATGAGGTTTGGCCAATGAGGTGTGCTTACATTCTTATAAGCTAAGAGTTACTATTTTCACTATTGAATCCAAAACTCACTTGATGAAGATTACAACTTTCTTATATATAGATTAGGTACATAAGTATAGTTATATGTAAAATTTAGCTGGTACTTTCCTATAAAACATGTCCTTACCAAACCTAACTTAACTTATACATGATATAATAAGTCTTAATCCTTCTAGAGTTTTAAATCCACTAAAACTACATTTTTAAATAAGCTTGTTTGTCATGAACAAGGTCCAGGACACGATCATATCCCATAATGTCTATCTTATAGCTTCTCTATACATATGGACAAGAGCTCTATCATGGATGTATCTTGAACTGTGTATTTCACTACTTGTCTTTGTGTATAGAAATAAGCTCACACACGCTCATGTCCCAAATCATTTCTCCAGTTGTGTCCTTTAAAAAATCTCCTGCTACACCAACATGCCCATGTTCTAGCCTATATCATCACCTTTACATTCTAAAAAAGAACAAACCTTAATATACAATTATGTGTTAGACTGTGTTCACATAAGGGCTTCCAATGAACACTTGTTTTCTTTTTAGAAATTCAAGATTGCATACCCTACATATATGAGTTATATATATTTTGAAAATTAAAAGAAAATTTATTCACAAAACCTAAGCTTATATACCCTTACAATGGCTTAATCATTTTATCTACAATTGTAAAGAATTAGGTAGATAAGGTAACAAAAACTACATAAAACTTATATTCATATAGTCCCTTATAGATTCTAAAAAACCGTTATCCTTGGACTAACTTTCATCGCTTCCCTATATGTTATGATTATTTCTTTGATCCAATTTACAGTTTTTTCTACTAAGACGTGCTTTTTGTCCCTCAACTTTCTTATAAATCATGGAGTTCCTTTGTCTCCATATGGCATGAATGGAGTAGCTAAAAGTAGTTTTGAAGATAACATTATCCTGCTTTAAAGAGTATGTAGTTTTGGTGGCCCATTTTCGTGTATTTGGCCAATCCCTTGCCTAATAGTAAACTTGCAACATATGTTGAACTCTAGCCCAGATTACGAAATAATTATGAAAATTTTTGTATTTTTACCGTAGTGGAATAATTAAGATACTTTTCTTATTTGATTTCCCAAAACTAAGATCACTTCAATTATATAAAATTATTAACGCATAAATCATAGTAAAGCTTGAATTTTAATTCGTATCTTATTCTAAAGCTTGAGCCCTTTTTTGTCGTATCCCTTCAATCGTTTCTAAAACTAACTCATCTCAATCGTCGTAATTGCACAAATGTCTGATTACTAACTGTATCTACAGTACATGATAAGAGAACTCTGTAATTCTTACAGAGAAGGTTAAGCAAGAAGTATTAGCTCGATTATAGCTTAAACCTATTTATGATAGGTTTCAAACATTTTAGTAATCTAATTTCAATTAAAATTTAATTGAAATTAAAATCTAATTTCAATTAAAATTTAATTAGAATTACAAATAATTCTAATTAAGTAATTCTAATTAAATACCAGTTATGCCCAAACAAGATCCAATATCTCATATTGTTTCATATTTACTAAATATCTCATATTTAATCATAAAGTTTCTCAAACTTTACAATCAAGTCAAACTTTTTGTTTGAAAAATGAATATTGCATTAACTATATACAAAATTAATACAACATTACAATGAGCTTAAGGCAAAAACTCTATTTACAAGTAAAATAAAATAAGAAAATTTACAATTTATAACAACAGGATAATCTGCAGTAAAAATTCCATTTATACTTCATGTCAGGGGATAGAGCAAACTGTAAATTTTTGGCAATTTAGGCTGATCTAATCTAGTTAACGATCCTACTTGCAAGCTGGTATTTCCCTTCTTCTAAGTTAGTAAACCTTCTAGAGTTTCTCTCCTTCCAAAGGGAATAGATGGTAGTGGTGAATGCAGCTTTTAAGAAAATTGTATTAGGCATATCTTTCTTAGAGTTTCTAATGGCCCAACTCAGAGATTGTTCCTAATTATAAGTATAATAGTTACCTGGTATCATGTGCAAGATCTTGCTCCAAACTGCTTTCCAAAATTTGCAAAGAAAAAATAGGTGATATCTATCCTCCACTGCCATTTGAAATAAAACGTAAGTTGTGTCCACATTGCCATGCCATTGGCTTTTAGTCTTGAGTCTGGTTTTGATTGCAAGCCAGAAGATAAAAGAGGCTTTAGGGTTAAGGGAATTTCTCCATAAAAGAGAACACCAAAGTACTTTAATTAATCCACTTACAAGGATCTGATGACATCATTTTTTAGAGTATTTACTACTCGAATATGAAGTTCATATGATAGAATCATCAATCTCTTCATTATCCAATTAAAGGAAGAATTAAGCCAGAGTATCAAAACATTTTAAATTCCCTCTCCATCATTGACCATTACAGATCAAAGATGAAACTTTAAGATTAAGAGGAATTCTGTTTCTCAAGTGTTGTACTTGAGGATTGAGAATAATGGGACTCGAATCTAACCAGTTATCGTACAAAATCCATGTTCATTCTCCATTTCCAATCCTGTGTTTAATACAAGGATAAAAAAGCCTCTCATCTTCATCATCTGGTTAAGAATCTAAGAGAACTCCCTAGCACAGGAAACTTGCCAGAAATTCATGGTGATACTCATGTATTTACTTGACCCATAGTACATTTGATCAGTGTATAGTCTCCAAAGCCTTTTACACATTAGGATTTTTTGCATGGTAAAAATAGAAATGATCACGAGGCCTCCAAGTTTCTTCGGTATGGCTACCTCACTCCATTTTGTGTTTGCATTCTTTGAGTTTTTTAGTTTTGCCTAAACATAGGAATGCTTTCATGATTCTATCTCTTTAATGACCTTCATTTAACAATGCAATGTGAGCAGTCCAGTATAGATGTAAGCTGCTTATAAAGATAATAATGGTGAGCCTTGAAGCATAGGAAAGAAACATGTTTTGCTAAGCATTTACTCTTGGCTTTATTCTTTCTATAAGGGATAAACAATCATTAAGCTTTGGTTTGGAAAAAGTGATTGGGACTCCCAGCATAAGAAAGAAACCTTCTTTGCTAAGCATTCAACTCATTTTTTATGTGAGACCCAGTAGATTCCTAACTATGTTGGCAATGATTATAAATTATAATTCTAATTCACAATTAGAATTAGATAAATTAAAACTCCGTTTATTTTTTAATTCTCCAATTAAACAATTTATAATCATAGATCAAGATTGGCGTTTAGCAGCACATCATGACCACCAAATATTTAGGGATGTCAAATTGGTTTTGACTAACCTTTCCGTGTATGATTTTTTTCGTATAATTTAATCCTTTAATCATATAATGTTTCGATTAGGCATAGAATATGAAATTGATGTCTATTCTATTTTGAGTCTAATCATATCGGTTCTCTGCTATTAGCTATTGATTTAATTAATGACATTTGTAAAATATTTATAAAATGTAATTCTACCTTAGCCAAGGATTTCCCGAATCAATATTAATCGAGAAAAGTAGAACATTCTCCTTAATTACTTTAGGGTGATGAAATCTTAATCACTCAATTACCTTTGTATAGTTCATAACTATCCAATGACTACCAATTGAGCTATCCATGATTAGAATAGGTCATAGTAGTATCAAAATATAGCAATCCTAATATAAGTTAACTTTGGAGACCTCATCTCAAAGGATCACTTATACAATCATCACAATGATACTTTCCATAAACATATAAATAATGTTCTAATTGGAATTCTCATATTGAGTCAGTATAGTGAACTTGTTCTTTAATAAGCACCAATACGTTTGTTTAAGTATCTCTATACTTTGACCTTCAAGATCGACCACTTTCTTCATAAGGAAGAACATAAAGTATACTAGTCTTTTTATGTTCTATTAATCGCTAATCTTAATAGAACAATGGTTAGGAACAATTTAGGGATGATATATACATGCAATATAAATCTCATAATTATAATCTCATTATAATTTCATTTGCAATGTATAATTATTCTATAGACTTTATCATATACATCTAAACATGTACAATATAAAGAA
This sequence comes from Erythroxylum fimbriatum, assembly GCA_026770325.2. NCBI lineage: Eukaryota > Viridiplantae > Streptophyta > Magnoliopsida > Malpighiales > Erythroxylaceae > Erythroxylum > Erythroxylum fimbriatum. Next base: position 57,650 of record JANZLH020000427.1, read on the forward strand.
TGTCTTTAAATTATTTTATTACTAAACTACAACCAACCTATTGACGGTAAGACATAAATCAACAAATTTAATACCAGCCCATTTACGTATAAATGCCCTAATCAAGCTCAAAACTAGATATTAAGTTTTTATGGGATTATTATCTTTTTTAAAAAAAGTAAAATGAAAATATAGGATTATTATAGACCTCTTTTCTAGTACATCAAAAAGTATAAATATATAAAAGATCTCAATCCCATTAAGCAGGGATACTATATGGTTAAGAATATTATTTCATATTTTTCGATTATTTGTACATGACATATAAAGTTTGTGATTAATTTGACTGAAATTTATTATCATAACCACCGAATAATTAATTTTTTTAATTTTCAGTATATATTTTTATAACACCGCTACCCATAATAGTGTCTTTGGCAATAATCCCTACTAGGATTATTTATGTTTTTCTTGGGATGATGCGAACGTGGCATATGCAAAGCCCTAAAATTATTGTTCTGAATCAAAAAATAGCACATTAATACAATCCTTTTGGGCCTTAGTTAAATTAAAGTAAGATTAAAAAGAAATAGAAGAGTTAACACTGAAATTAAGACAAAAATCTAATCAAAGTCGGGGTTATGGATCATGATAACAAAACCACCGTTACATGCAGATCTAGATCGAGCTTTTGAAGATATCCAAAGTCGGAAATTTCTTTTCCAGGTAATGTTGGGTTTTCCAGTTTCTAACGTGTTGGGTTGTGGAGTTTTCTTAGTAATGAGAATTTCCTCTTCTTTTTGATGCCGGGGTTATGCCTAAGTTTGGTTGCTGGGGTCTGGAATCGTTCAGAGATTGGCCTACACTTGGAATGGGTATTGGGTATTCAATTGCGCTCAAAGTGGTGTGTTGTTTTTACCCACTTGGAAGTTAAGAGCACCAAGTTATGGGATCCGTGGTGTGGATTGCATGATAAACGGTCTCATATTTATAATGATTACGATAAAAGCTGCTATCTTTGTCATAATTAAATGAAGACTTTTTGTTTGGTGCTGTAGGAATAAGTAACAATGTCGCGGCGACCGGGGAACCCAGGTAGGCGTTTAGCAAATGGGGGAGGGATCCCCTTTATCAGTTCCATGAATTCCCGATCACGCTCCTCACCATTATTGTCCATCGGACTCGTGGTTGTGGTGAGTTTCTTGGGTATTGTGTCTTCTGCATTTTAAGTCTTTGGCTTTACATCATAAACAATGATATTGGTTAACAAAATAAGCAGGCTTGATTCACTAGAAGCATCCCTTTGTCTCTGGGAACAATTATTGACATAGTAGCATGGATGCCTACTTAACTGATTCAGTTTTTGTATAAAAACTAATAACGGGGTTTCTTGTTCTGTTTCAGGGTGCAATTCTCCTTATTGGTTATTGTTACAGTGGGTCAGGTTTGTACTTACTGAGCAAGTCTTGCTCCAGGAACTTTACTTTTGTTGTTACTTTAGATTTATAAACTTCCATTCGCATACCAGTAAACCTGTATTTTAAACTCTTTGAAGTTTGAGGCTTCTAAGGATCACCAATTCTTTTTTTTTTTGGTACCATTGATCTTACCTTTACTTTCCACAATAAAGTTTCAACTGAGTCTTTAATGTTCTTGTCACAGGTGGACAAATTGCGGATAGGGAAGCCGTGAGTCGACTGGAAGGTAAATTTTTTGCGATATTCATATGTTTTCTTCCTTGTAGTTGTGTAATTTTATTATGTGGCTTAAAGTACGCCAATTTATATCAGATGTTTATTTGGCTTGTTCTTTGGATTTATTTATTGAGTAGGCAGTTCTGTTTAGACTTCATGTTGCTGTTTACGCTTATTCCTGACTAAACAAATTATGTTGGAGTTTGAACATGAATCTGTATCTGTGGCTTATTCACCTATTTTCTGCCATAATTCTTGTCCGAGAGCATATTCAATTTCATTTGTATGTTCAATTCTTTTTACTATGTACAAATCAGCAGCAAGAGGGAGGCTCATTCTGTTCAATATCTTTGTGGGGTTAAACAGGGTTTCACATAACTGACTTGGTTTAAACTTTTATTCCAAGATCTATGTAATTTCTTAAGTTGAAATTTGGCAGTTCACAGCCCAATTGTGGCTGACCTGGTTCTTTCCTTTTATGTTTTAAAGGCTTGCACAACCTCTGAGCTTTTAATTGAGCAATGCCATTAATCATTCCAATTTTGGTCCGTAGGCTTAGTTCTTGCCGTGTATGCCAAAAAGAATAGTCAGGAGAGTCAAACCAAGATTTTGGCAGATATTACTTATGTTAAACTTTTTATTATCATCTACATACTCCGGCAGTTGCTTTCATAAATGGTCATGTCACTGCTGACCAAGTTTTTCCACAGCAGAAGTTTAATATCAAAAGGGCCCTTTTGACCCACTATCCTACACTTTTCTATCGTCTAGATCAAAACATATCGTTGGCAAAAATGTTCTCGTGTATTGAAATTTTGTGGTTATAGTCCTTTTATTCTTATTCTTGCACGAAGAAACCATTTTTAACTATGACATATGTCTGGGAATTTTAGACATTTACAAATATTCCAGAGTTTGTACTTATTCTCTTTTATCATAAAGTAACGGATTGAAATCAACATTTTCACCCTGTGAAAATCTGGTATTTAATATTATTGTTGTGCTATCTGTTGTTCTTTCTGGTAAGGCAGTCTCTAATAAATGAAGCAACAATCTGAAGATTTCAATTATGTGTATCCAGGAGCTGTCTCATGCACTTTAGAAGCGCAAAGAGCATTACCTGTACTAAAGAAGGCTTATGGTGATAGCATGCGAAAAGTGCTACATGTTGGTCCTGATACTTGTTCAGTGGTATCAAAGTTATTAAAAGAAGAGGATACTGAAGGATGGGGGGTGGAACCTTATGATTTGGATGATGTAGATGGCACCTGCAAGAGTCTTGTTCGCAGAGGTTTTGTTCGTGTTGCTGACCTTAAGTATCATCTTCCATACCGCTCAAAATCATTCTCTATGGTTTTGGTGTCGGATGCTTTGGATTACTTATCTCCAAAATATCTCAATAAGACGCTCCCAGAATTGGCAAGGGTGGCTAGTGACGGCATTGTTGTGTTTACTGGTACTGGGGAAAAAGTCTCGTTTTTATATATTTATTTTATAGCCTTCTGATATTTAGCAATTGTCAAGACAGCCAGGTCAAAATATTTTGATGATGAACTTCATTCCACGATAATTTATTTTGGTGACACTCCATGGTGTAAACTGTTTAAATAGTATTTTGTCCTGTAAGACCAACGTCTTATTTGTTTATGATCTGTTGTTAGTGACTTTGAGACTGCTGCTCTAAAATAATGGTATTGGTTTTTTCAGACATTTTATTGGTAGACATCTGAATTTGAGTTTTCTTTTGAAATCATTGATATTTGCTGATATTTATTTTCCTTTTTAAATTTTATGTAGGCCTTCCAGGTCAGCAAAGAGCTAAAGTTTCAGAGTTATCTAAGTTTGGTCGTCCGGTAAGTAGTGTTCATTTGTTGAAAAATCTTGTTCATTGTTTGGCAGCTTGGCATCTTTCTTCCACATCCGAGCATGACCAATTTAATTGACTATATGGGGACTGGATTTTAGTCTATAAGTTAATGAAATGTTGGTTGTATGCAATATGCATCCAAAAGCCTTTGGGACTTATGCCGGGAGCTTTTAAGAAGTATTAAGTATAGTGTTCAGAGCTGGTCAATCCGCGAGTGATATTAGGTAGAAGAAGGTCAAAAAATGTTCTCCTATCCACCTTTGAGGCCATTGTATGTTTAATTGAGCTGATTGTTTTTAAATAGCAATGAAATTCTAGAATTGATGTGTTAAATGTTATGTCCTTCACTCATATCATCTTTTGTTTTATGATGCTTTGAAATTTCTGTTTCTATGAAATGAGTGAATAAAGGAAGCATTACTCAAGAAGAATAATTAAGTTTTTTTTTCTTTTTTTTTTTGTGATATTGTGAAGGCTAAATTTCGGAGCTCATCTTGGTGGATAAGGTTCTTCATGCAGATTAGCTTAGAAGAGAATGAGGGTGCTGCCAAGAAGTTTGAGCAGGCTTCAATAAAAAGGTCATATAAGCCAGCTTGCCAGGTTTTCCACCTCAAGGCATACCCTTGAAAATTTTGGTTTCAGGATCCCAGCATCCCTATGTCAGCATCTAAGGAAACAATGTTGCAAATGCATGCCTTATATTGATAGGTAAATTATTTTGTGAAAGATCACCTTTCACTTTGTTTTCGATAATGATGCAGTAAATTGTTATGTTTAAGGGCAAGTGCCGCAGGTAGGAATTATCAAATAGGCCTTTGCTCCCTCATGCAGCTATTTGTTGTTAAATTATAGTTGTGATAGCTTTTGTTATCCTAGACCAATCTTTTGAAATCAAATTTCATTTATGAACAAGTTTCTTCTTTGTGATAGTGTCTGATTGAAACTACGGATAGGAATTTTGATTGCAAGAATCTTAAGCACCTTACGGGGAGAACAAGATTTCACTACATTAAAACAAATGATTTGGATCCTAAAAAACAAGACCAACAACAGGTATTTAAACCCTCATATGTAATAGCCAACTGTTAAAGTTTTAGAGAAACATATAATAAAGTAACTAGATGGTACTGATTGCTTTAGTCGACACGTTCCCCTATAAGGGATTTGAAGAGTAGGGAAGTGAAGCACCCAATATCTTATATAAGTTGACTTGGTAATTTTCATGTCAGCTTCATATGATTTTTTGTTTTGATTTCCTTCTAAAATAAGTACTTCCTTCTGAAAAAATCGCCTTGTCCTCGTAGCGAAAAAAACAAAATTGTTCGGCGATGAGACTACAACTCTCCCTGCTTGCTTCTTCAAAAGGGTCATTTGCCCATTGAACAAGTAATTCTAAAGAATGAGTACCAGCCTTTCCAATTCATTAGTTAGATGGACTCTTTTTGGAGATGAGGTAAACTCATAATCAGCATTAATTGGAAGAATAGATGGAAAAGTCACACTTCCTGTGCATGTACTAGTCAAAGTAAAGAGACATGGAATATTGGATGGAGTTGGTAAGATTTAGGAAGCTATGATTTATAGGTCACAGGTCTAACACGTCAAACAATCTTGTATGGTCCAAAAGATTGAGGGGATAATTTTCTGTACCTGTGGTGAGCCAAAGAGAGTTGACAATAGGGCTACAAATGCAGAAAAATAGAGTCAATAACTTGAAAAGTTAGATCTCTCTGATGCTATCAACTTGTTGCTTCATCTGAGTTTAAGCTTTTAAGAGATTTTCCTTTAGGATCTTGAGCATGGCATCACATGTCAGAAGTAGTTATTCCTCAAGCTTAGCAATGAGTGTTTTACCAATTGGTAGGAGGGTCCATTGTATAAACCAATTTGAATGGAGTTGTCATGTTGAAGTATGGAGCATCATATTAAAAGAGAATTTTGCCCATGGTAAAAAAAATGAATAAGAATGTGGATGCCCCTGACAAAATATATCAGATAAGTTTTCATGTTTGATATGGTTCCGAGTAGCCCATGGTGTGGATGTGGATAATAAGGATATCCACCTTATTTTTTCTACGGAGGTCTTTCACACAAGGAATGAAATCTAAATGAGTCGCACCTCGGCAGTTTCAAGAGAGAATATTAAGACTTTTAATCATTAATAAGACGGGGAAGTAGCGTTACCAGCTCAAGCAAGGCTACTTGGAACCATATCCACATCCTTTTCCCCTTCTGTTGTTTTTTATGTAGAATACAAGTTTGATATAGTCAATTAGAAGTCAAGTTTCAACTTTAATAAAATCATTACAATATATAGTTTAAGTGCACATTTATTACATTTAATAAAAGTAAAGTTAAAACTCTAATATTGTAATTTAATATCATTTCCTCATAATATGGTTGAAAATATCAACTATCACAAGCATCACATAAATTTCTGACTCTTTTTTCTCTTTTGTCAAAAAATTAATGTCTTGCTTTATGAGCTTTATTTGCTCGTCAATATCCTTGGTCATGATTGTTTTAATCACTTTCTTCAACATAAAAATTTATTTACTTAATTTATGAATTAATTTTAACAACTCTCTCGGTATATTTGTCAGTGTACTACTTAAGAGAATCATATCTTCCAACTTAAAAAATTAATTCATAATTTAAACATAAACATAAACATAAAATTTTTAAAACTAATTTCAAATAAAAGCTTACTAGATAATTGTAACATCTATAAGGTCTCCTTTTTAGATTATGATCATTCTTTTAACTAACAATAGCAAACCACATTCAAAGCATTTAAAATTAATACTATATTAGTAGGTGACAAGGATTCTATAGCTTTAGCCTCCTGTTTGGTTACCGTCCTCGTGAGTGGGGACGGTGGACAGGACAGAGAAATCCCTGTCTCCGTAGGTGTTTGCTTCCTGTCTCCATCTCTCCGTCCCCTGTCTCCGGAGGACAGGGACACAAAATTTATGTCCTCTCCAAAAAGGGAGGACAGGGGACAAGTCGTCCCCGTCTCCAGCCACTATGCATTGGTTTTATGTTTATTATGTTTAATTATTATTATTATTATTAT
>JANZLH020000427.1:73291-86577 GCA_026770325.2 Erythroxylum fimbriatum
GTCAAGAATGACACTTATTTTGAATAATTAAAATGTATCTAAAACGACACTTATTATGAATCAGAGGGAGTAGTATGTTTACTGTGTTTATGTGGGTATAAGGCATAGAGTTTATGTGAGATAAGGCAATGTTGGAGTATGCATTAATTGTCCGTAAGTGTGCATTAAATGCTTGTTGGGAAACGTAGTATATAAGGGTGTTGCAATAGTGAATGTGTGAGTGTTGGGTAAAGGTTTAGTGGTTTTAATTTACACAATGAAAAATGTATTTTTATGGGTGAGCCACGGTTAAGTGCATTGGAGAGGTATAGTGTGTGTTGCAACGAAGTTGAGTGTGTCAAGTGTCTATGGACAGAGAAATTGCTTACGGCGCATATGAGCAGATTAATTGAATAAGGTGTTTGGAAGTGAGAGCCACGGTGAAGTTTTTTGTGTGTGAGATTGGATTTACTAAAAGATAGTACAACGTGTTGGTGAGCCAGTGGGTGTGACGCATATGTTTTGATTTATTGAGAAGATGGTAATGAGTCTCAAGTGTTGGTGAACCGTGGCTGTATGTGCATCTTGGAAGCTAGCTGAATAACGTCGGATCTATTTCGTAGGGGCTAAATAACTTGGGAAGTTGTCTTTCTTTTATCTCAAGTATATTGCCGTTCAGTTCTTAGTTGATTAAGTACTTGAGTTATTTTTATTAATTATTGTTTGAGTGAAAGTAGTTAGAAAAATCCTCTGACGAGGTTAACAAGAGTCGGTCGTATTATTGGGTGTAAAATTCTTTCACAGGAAGTGAGATTGAGAGATAGTGTTAAGGGTTGAGTGGGTCGGTTCAGTAAAGCCTTGAGTAAATCTATTGTACTTCGGTGAAAGTTCTTAAGCTGGGTGAGGGCCCCGCAGACGTAGGCAAGGTGTGTCGAACTGCATTATCAAATTTCTGGTGTTTTTATTATTTCAGTTTTTTTTATTTGTTGGTGTCAAAGAAGTTTTCGAAAAGTTTGCGAAACAATTAACACTTTCAGTTTTTCAGTTAATGTATTAATTATTGATGAATAATTTTATTTATAAATTAAATTAATTAAATATATAATGATTAATAAATATAACTAAATCTAGAATCTATTTAAAATAAGCTATAATTTACAAATTATTTATTATAATAAAAAAGTATTTTTATAAAATTAAATAAATTTAATTAATTATTATCAGTAATTAAAAATTACAACAAATTTTAATAAATATAGTTTATACTTTGCTTAGAGATTTTCCAAAGTGGGGACGGTGTCATTGCTGCCGATTTCGTTCTCCAAAAAATTGGTTTGCTCCACGCGGTACGGGGGTTTTAGGTTTGATAAATAGTTAACGTAAAAGTACCCCGAAATTTTTGTCAATGGAGGCAAGCATGTACTTGCCATATTGCGTTAATAATTAACTTACAATAATTAATAGCTTACAAATGAATAAGCATTTCAATTCGCAAGCTATGCTGTAAGTAATCATATACTTTCTAGTTCTTGAATTTTTAATAGTGGTAGATCACAATCAACAACGGGGAGTAATGGAACTATATCTTAATCTTATAGTTTAAATCTTAAAGCATTTTTGTAAATGTTTATGTTTTCCATTTACCAAATGAACAATGTTATTACAAGAAATAGAAAAAGGACTTTTGGCTATGGTTTCTTTTGCTACGATTTGAGCTAAAAGTTACTATTTGATTATAAAAATTCAAAATAATAATATATTGAAGCAATATTTTTAAAAATAAAAATTTTGCGACTTTTTTAACCACTAGTTACATTTAGAATAAGTTACGTTTTACATTCATAGCTAATAATTTTTGACGACGTTATTGTGAATAAAGTTTCATAGCAAAAAGTTTTTAGTTACGAAAACAATTTCATGGTTAAAAACTTTTGGCAATGTTAATCTTTTAGTTACGAAATATTTTCATAGCTAAAACTCAAACCTGCTCCAGATGTCAAAGTTACCAGTTAAGTTTTGAAAATTTCATAGGCAAAAATTTTTGGTTACGATAATATTTTCGTAGTGAAAAAAGAAAAAACTAAAATAATGAAAACGATGTCATTTTCTCCAATAAAATGATGTCATTTTTTAAAACTAGTGATCTAAAACCACTCGTCTTCTTTGATTTTCCATGTCCTGTCTTCGTGTTACAGCGTGCTCCAACAACATCTTCATCATCCCTCTTTGTGGTTTGTGATCTATTGTGTTCAAGTTCTGGCTTCTTACTTCAATGTTGGTGTTCCTCTTGCATCTTTATGTTTTCTACTTAAACAATGTCTATTCCGCCGCTTCACAAGTGTCCTTCTAGCATCGAAATTTGATTAATTGGTAATTATCTTCTTCTCTCACCACCTACATTTGTAACGATCAATAATGTAAGAACAATTTCCTTTTTGGTTTTGGGTTAAATGTAGCTACGCCAGATAAACTAATCTTGTTTCCTACTATTATTATTCTTAGGGGGAAAGTAAAAGGAAATTTAAGATTTTAGAATACCTATATACATGAAAAGGAAATTTAAGATGATTTTTGAATGCCTAGTTAGCTTCTCTTATAATAAAAAAGACCTAACAAATAGGGATGTCATTTGCTCCTAGCAAGAATTACAGACTATAATTCCTTCACCTGATATCTAGTATGATGGTATCATAAAGGATGATATAATTTGGAGCTACAATTTATAGTTAGGGTTCTAAAGTTAAAGGTTTAGAGGAGCTCAATGGTGCTCAAGGCTTTCAGTGTTGTATTGAAAAAATGTGAGCGCCATTATTTAAGCACAGGTTGACAATCTCCACCATTACTGCATAAGGTCCATTCCTTTCTTTCAGCTCTTAAAGATGGCAAGCAATTGATGTGTTAGGGTGCGTTTTGTTGGATTTTTCATATTGTAAATTTAGATCTCTTTTTGTTCTTTTATTTGCATCCTTTGGGATGTTAGTTGTGTTAGGGGTACTATTTATCCTATTTATATTTTATTTTCTTTTAATACTCTTTAATTATTTATTGAATTTTCTAATATTTAGTTTTTGTTATCTTATTATTTTATTATTGGATCAAGTTATACATTAGGTATGTCTTCATCTTTTATTAAAGTTCTATGTACTTAATTATAAGGTGTGCCAGCTTTTATTTATTCACTTATTTCTTCTGTGTCCTGCATCATTATTTTACATGTCACCTCTGCATGTGGGTCTGCCAGAAACAGCCTCTCTACTATGTAGGAGTAAGGTTATGTACTATAAGACCTCCCCAGACCCCGCCTCAATGCGGGATTTCAGACTGGGTGCGATGATGATGATGATGCTGATGATGGTATGCTTTAATTGACAATTAATTATGCAAATGTATTTTTTCATTGTATATTTTCTAATCATTGAATCGTTGAGATTTTTTAACTTTGAACTTAAGATATGGAATGTATATTTTCTAAGTACAAATTTTGTTTTATCCATTCGATAGCTAATCGTTCCTTTTATGTACGATAACTACTCTATCTAGTACTTCTATATATGCCAATTCAGATGACTAAGATCTTCATTGTATGTTAGTGAGATGGTGTTTCCTTTAACAACATAAGCTACTTTCTTTTTCTTTAGATCTAAATATTTGGACATAAGGAAGTGCCAAATACATAGGAAACAGTAACAAAGATGATATGGGCTTATATATTTGGTGGGAAATGCACGTTAATGATTCAGATGCTTGGCTGATAAGGTTGACAACCACTTATAAGTCTACTTAATGACTTCATGTTCACCTTCTAAACTGTCCAAGCTTGCATTTTGAGTTTTACAGTTTCTAGATTTTTGGGTTATTTTTTCTTTCGTTTATGACTCATCTTATTTTCTTTTTGTTCATGTTAGCTTTTCTATATGGCTTTTATTTTTCTTAGCTTACTATTTTATATGCAACCTTGTTTTAGGAAGATTGCTTGTTCTGGGAGTATTGCTTCAATTTGCTCCGCTTCAAGGTGCACAAGGTACTATTTCGATTTATATAACCAAACATTATATATCTTTGAATTGAATGAACATAGGCATACTCTTTCAGGATCTTATGGAACACGTTTACTGAATTCTCGCGAAATCAAAATTTAATAAATTAGGTGAATTCATGCTTCTTATACTATTAAGTAATATAATTTGAAATTATTATGGGTATCGACAACATAGCTACCATTTTAGTTTTTCTTTTCTTTTTCAAAGTTGCTACCTAACTGCTTCTTCTACTTTAAAACCTCGTTGCCAACTACTACAAAAAAAACAAGCCTAATTGTTGCATCAAAATTTATCTCAGGAAAGCCTATGATAATGTTGATTGGAACTTCATATCACATATTTTGAAGGCTATGGAATTTCCTGGAATCTTTATAAGATGGATTGTAGAATGCCTGACTACTTCCTCTCATAATATCTTGATGAATGGGAAACTTACCAGTTCTTTACAAGTACCAAAGGGATCAAACATGGGGACCTTTTATCTCTATACTTAATCGCCTTGGTGATGCAAACACTCCATAAAATCATTGAGCATGCTACAATATGGACGAAGGATTTCAAATACCATTTCAAGTGTGGTAGATTTAAACTAACCAATCTTTGTTTTGCAAATGATTTGATTATACTTTCAAAAGTGAATGCCTCTTTTATCTTAATATTCACGAAAGCCCTAAAGATCTTCAAAAAAGCTTGAGGAATACAATTAAATTATTTCAAAAACATTATCTTTTTGTCCAAAAGTGCCTCGCATCTACAACAATTGATCACTTCATTAACAGGGGTTCAGTTACAGGAGTTTCCAATGAAATACTTAGGCATTCCCATCTCTCCACACAGATTGAAAGCTAGAGATTATGCTCATTTATTAGAAAAAACACAAGCCAAAATTTCATCGTGGAGCTTTAAATATCTTTCGCGTGCAGGAAGGTTCCAACTTATTAACTCGGTTCTTAATTCTCTCAACATCTACTGGGTAACCCATTTGCCTTTTCTAGGTTCCGTTTTGAACATTATAGACAAGCTATTCAACAACTTCTTATAGACAGGGAACAAGGAGATAATTCATAAGATGTTGGTGAAATAGGGGAATTTTAATATAGCTGAGTATGAGTTGAAGTTTAGTGAGTTAATGGGATATGCTACTGCATTAATTCCGACTAAGGAAGACAAGTGTAGGTAGTTTGAAGATGGACTGAATATGGAGATCAGAACGAGACTGGCCATTACCAATTTGAGTAGCTTTACCGAGCTAAGAGCTGCATTAATTCGAATTTAGCAATTATTGAGAGATGGGCAAGGAGAGTATAGGCAAGAATATAGAATGAAGAGGAAGGGTGAGACCCAAAGTTGAATTTAGCAGCAGATTCAATAAACGCTAAAATAGATCATTCCGATCACATACTAGATCGAGACAGTTGAGGTTTAGACTGAGAGGTGGTTTTGTTCAGGCTGATAGTGGTAGAGATCAGGCGTCTAGAAGACAGGCTTATAGAGGGAAAACACGACAAATGTCTAGTTGTGAACACTGTGGAAAGAAACATGGTGAGGAATGTTGGAGATTAACGGGTGCTTGTTTATGTTGTGGCTCTCAAGAGCATCAACTTACAGACTGTCTCGCAACCTTTGGAGCACAGTCTGGAGTGAGAGGGGGATCAGTAACTGAGACTACTGTCTAGCAAAGTAGAGCTAGTGGAGCGAGACAGAGAGGCAGAGGTAGAGGCAGAACTAGTTTAACAAGTCCTAGTGTTAGGACTGAGGTGCAGAGAAATCAACCGCAGTCTCAGGTCGGGATCTTTGTCGTTACCAAACAGGAGGCACATAACTCCCTAAATGTTATTGTAGGTGTGTTAAATATCTTTCAATTTGAGGCATTTGCATTATTAGATTCAGGATCTATACATTCATTCATTGCACCACATTTGGCATCTAAATTGCAATGTGTGAGAGAGGAGATGAAATGTGGCTTAGAAGTTAGTACTCCAGTAGGAAGTACTACAGTGAGTGGGAAAGTTTATAAAGGGTGTATCATTTGGATTGATCAGGTAGAGTTGAAGGTCGACGTGATAGTATTGTAGTTGAAGGAGATAGATGTTATATTAGGTATGGATTGGCTTACTGCACATAGGGCGGTAATGAATTGTTATACTCAGGAAGTGACTATGGAATCCCCTAATCAACCAAGGGTCGTATTTTGAGGTGTTAGTCAAGCAGTGCCAGCCAGACTAATTTCCTCAATAAGTGCCTTTAGGCTGATTCGAGGTAGATGTGAGGCTTACCTAGCCTATGTAACTGATACCTGAACTAAGCAGACAATACGGGATATTCTTGTTATTAGGGATTTCTCGGATGTGTTTCCTACTGAGTTGCTAGGATTTCCCCTAGAAAGGGAAACAAAGTTTATGATTGACTTAGTTCTAGGCACTGCTCCTACTTAGTTTCAGGTACTGCTCCTATATCGATTCCTTCGCATAGGGTGGCACCTGTGGAACTTAAGGAATTTAAGACTCAATTGCAAGAGTTGTTGGATAAGGGTTTTATCAGACCTAGTGTGTCACATTGGGGAGCCCAGGTTTTGTTTGTAAAGAAGAAGGATGGGGCTTTGAGATTGTGCATTGATTATAGGCAGTTGAATCAGGTGACAGTAAAGAACAAGCATCCTTTACTGCGAGGATAGATGATTTACTTAACCAATTACAAGGATCTCGGGTGTTTATTAAATTGGATTTGAGATCATGATACTATTAGTTGAAGATAGAATAAGCTAATGTACCTAAAAGTGCATTCAAGACCAAATATGGGCAATTTGAGTTTTTGATGATGCCTTTTGGGTTAACAAATGCTTCGACAGCTTTTATGGCATTAATGAATAAGGTATTTCAGCCTTACTTAGATCATTTTGTGATTGTGTTCATAGATGATATTTTGGTGTACTCAAGGAGTAGAGAGGAACATTTTGAGCACTTGAGGTTAGTCCTACAAATAATGAGAGAAAAGCAATTGTATGCCAAGTTTACTAAGTGTGAATTTTGGCTTAATCAAGTAGTATTCTTAGGTCATATAGTGTTTGGACAGGGCATACAAATAGACCCAAAGAAACTTGAGGCAGTGATGAAGTGGGAAGCCCCTAGGAAATGAGATTCGGAGTTTTCTTGGGTTAGCAGGATATTACAGGAGATTTGTCGAGAGGTTTTCACTTATTTCAGCCCCTTTAACGAAGCTTTTGACGAAGAATGTACCATTTAGATGGACTGATAAATGCCAAAGAAATTTTGAGGAGTTAAAACATCGATTAACTACAACACTGGTGTTAGCTATTCCATCTGGAACTGAAGGATATGTAGTGTATAGTGATGCTTTACATCAAGGGCTAGGATGTGTTTTGATGTAGTATAGTAGAGTGATTGCATATGCATTAAGACAGTTGAGGTCTAATGAATTTAATTATCCGGTTCATGATTTAGAACTTGTTGTAGTGGTGTCTGCATTGAAGATTTAGAGACATTATCTGTATGGTGAGAAATTTCAAATATTTACATACCATAGAAGTTTGAAATATTTGCTAAGTCAGAAGGAGTTGAATATGAGACAAAGGCAGTGGATTGAATTACTTAAAGATTATGATTGTATAATTGAGTATCACTTTGGTAAAGCACTGTCATGGCTGATGTATTAAGTATGAAATCCAATAGCAGTGTGGCACAGATTTAGACATCGAGGTTACCAAACCTAGTACAACTAAGAGCACTGAATGTTGAGTTAAATTTGGGGAAAAATAAAGTATTGATAGCTACATTGAAGATTAGACCAGTGTTGCATGAGAGGATCATAAAAGCTCATAGTAAAGATCCAGAATTAGTGAAGCTTTTTTAGAAGTTGAAAAAGGATTCAAGTTTTGAGATTGAGTTAAGAGATGCAACCCACGATTAATAGTTTCTAGGAGAGGTTAAAGATCAATAAATTAATAAAATATGCTTAATTAGGGTTTAGGCCGAGATTGAACCGAAGAACCGGGTCCCTACCAAACTCCCCATTTTTTATTATTTTTGCATGTTTTCTTTATTTAGTTTTTATTAGATAGTTTTATTTTATTTTTCTGATTTCAAAAATCCAAAACCCCCCTTTTCGTAAACACCGATTATTTTTGTTTCATAAACTTTACACGCACTCTCTGTGGGATCGACCTAGACTTGCCACTCTACAGTAGTAGTCTAGTTATTTTAATTTTGATTAGCGTTACGACGCGCGGTCACCCATATTATAAGCCTTTTAATAGAAAAAAGGATGAATTCTACCCAAGCCTTATAATTATCAGAGTGTTGCTCATCGTTATTTCTAAGTGGGAGCAAATTAAGTATGGGGGTACTCATTATTCAATTGTGTGGATTGGCTGTGGATAATGCATTGAAATGTAATTTAATTATCAAGCATATGGACTCTATTATGGCTTAATAAAAGGGAGTAAGAAAAAAATGAAAGATAAGTACTTGAAGTACGAAGAGTGTTCTTAATGTTACAATTTCTTAAAGTTGTTAACTCCTCTTATGATTTCTAAGAAAGGGTTCAGTTTGTTCATGATTGTTAAGGTGGAAGTTGTTATTATTTTGTGATTTAAATGTTTGGAAGCTATTCAAGAAGTTGTATGATTTAGTTTTTTTTCATTCTTTATACCTAATGGCTACAAATATGATTGAGTATTTGTTTTTATATTCAATGTTTAATTAGATGTTGATTTGTTTCGCTAGTTTCTTAGCTTTTGAGCTTTATATCCCAAATTTATTTTTCACCTCGATCCTTAGCCCTATTAAAAGCTTTGGAAAAAATCCTTACAATTTATATCATGTATGTGATCCCAGTGGTGATGAATGAGAAGATATGCAAGCCTATGATAAGGCACTTCCATTTGAACAAACTTTGAGTGAAACACATGAGGGTTTATATTTGTGAGCGTCTACCTATTTACTTTGGTCTAATTTCGAGTGAAAGTTCTTGCTAGTCAAATTTTATTTATTGAGAATATTTGTTTATGAGGTGATATAAATTTTAAAGGGTTGGTTGTTCTTTATTTATATCATTAATTGCAACCATGGAATTTTAGGAATAGTGATTATGAGTTTTGAGTTTTGCCCAAGGGCGAGCAAAAGTTAAGTGTGGGAGAATTTGATAATTGATTAATGAAATATTTATTTATTACTTAGTTCTTAGTGTTTAATGTTTATTTTGTGTCTAAAATGCTTATTTTAGTTCATATTTTGATTAGGTAGCAAATAGAGGCAAAAAAGAAAAACAAAACGAGCTTAATTTTGTAGTTTTAGACTGTTCAAGTAATGTCTAATTTTCTAGCCATAACTTTCTCATCCGAATTCTTATTGAGAAGATTTAAGAAGTCATAGAAACCTTAAAAAGAGAGCTATAATTTTGTTTTTAAAGTTATTTTAGAATCAGAAGGTGTCAAGGTTTAAATCTCACTTGAAGCTAATATTGTCACAAGTTTCCATATTAAGAGGTTTGACGAATATGGATGAGGTTTATTTTTTATGCTTCTAGTGCCTCAGACACAAAATACATAGCTAAATAATCATTGTCTATTTTATTTAGGAGTCTTATTTTATTTTATTTATTTCCTTAGTTTATGCGATTTTGATATGTTTATTGTAAGATTTTTTATTTTTAAATTTCTTATAAATTTTAGACTATTTAATCCCTTTATTTTCTTATTGAGAGGACAACACATAATTAGATTTTAACTTTCTTCCCTCTCTTTTGGATGCGTGATTTCAAAAACTGTGCAAAATTAAATCTATTTCTTCCAGTTCAAGAGGATATGAAGCTTAAAACCTTGTTTATGCATTAATTAATTAGAAATTACTTTTTTACTCTTTTATAGAATTGATTATGATATTATAAGACTAGTTTTCATAATTTGTGTTTATTTGATTTAGTTTAGGCATGTTAGATCATTCATATGCAAAATCTTGCTAGAATTAGGGGTTTAATATGTAATTGTTATTGTTTATGATTAACAAGAAGCGAACTAGTAGCTTTGCATAATTAGAGGTAATATAACCTAAGTTAAAAAATTCGAGCATGTGTGATTGTTACTTAGCCTAACCTATTTTTGTAGTTCTTAGTGTTGCTATTACTCTAAATCTAGAGAGCTTGTTATAGGTCATCCAATAGTTAGATCTAATTGAAGAGCCTGTTTAGGTTAGATGCGATCTAAGGGAAAATTGAGGTTAATAGAGCTTGTTATTTCCTATGGTTAGTAATGTCAAAATAGGGTAAAAATAACTTTACAATTGACTATGCTATTCAAGTGAAGGGAAAAACTAAGCTAAGAAGGCCTATTAATCTGATTGTTTTCTCATCATAATTTACTTGATTCTATTGTATCCATTTTTATTAGTTTAGATTAGTTTAATTCATACAATTCCTAACCTACTTATTTATAAGCATGTTTAGCCTTGATTAAAATCATTCCCTATAGATTCAACCCTTATTCACTATTGCTACAAATTATTATTAGTATCTAAAGTAGGGAAATTATTTTTAATAAACTCAGCACACATTATAAGGAGAAGGAGAAACCATATGAAATGGATAAGTCACATTAAATAAATATGGTGGCTAATGATTTTTAGATCAAGTTAAGTAGAGGTAGCGAAAAATTGGGCATATTTATTTTTAGATGGTGTGAAACAAAGAACTTAATTTGAAAATTTTGAAATTAGGGCTTTACTGATGGAAATTAGGTTAATTAGATATAAATTAGATTATTTTTGTTAAATTAGAGTTATTAGTTTTAATTAGGGTTATAAATCAGAATTAAGGATAATTAGTTTAAAATTAACAAAAATTTAATTAAAATGTATGGGTTCCACTGTACTATGCGGCATATATGTGGTATAGTGAGATTCATTTGACTAAATATCTATATATTTAGTGAGATTCACTAAATATGTATATATCATGTCACCATTGGCATGACATATAACCAAAAAAGACATAACTCTATCAATATTTTTGTCATAAACTTCATGATTTGTTTTGAATGCTTCGAAAGGTCAAGATTTGACATACATTTTGGTAAAAATATTAATATTGAAACTACGCTTTTGTTTTCATATTCTAAACCTTCACTTTAGGAACCTTCTTGCTATACAACTACTATTCATCTCCTTTTACTTAAGACTATAGATGGAATCAAATTAGGTTGGGTAACCCTATTATTATATCGACCCAATTTGTCCCTCTTAAAGCATAGCTCAAGCTTAGCCTGACGTTTGCCTTATTTGGCTTACATAATTTAGTTAGAACATGAACTTGATAAAACGTTAACCTAAAGTTTGATCAATTCAAGTTCTAACTAAATAAACATGAAAAGAGATGATGGAGGAAGAATAGACAAGTTGTTTCTCACTGCCACCTTGTTGCCTTACTTGCAGTTTGCTTTTTGATAAAATAAATAATAATTAACAAAAAAGTAGCATAAGGTTATTCAATCTGCTTTTTTGTCAAAATCAACAACAATAACTTTCAAGATTTGGCAATGAAGTGGTTTGCAGTCAGATAAAGCACAAATAAAAAATAGGAGAAAAGGTAAAGAGGATGTAGTGTGTATCTAATTGGAAAGAGGGGAGAAATATGAGAAAAATTTATAAAAAATGAAGAGATATGTGAGAGAATGGAAGGAATAACAATAATGCTTTTATGTAATTTTTTTATTTCTCCTCAATTTGCACTCATTCAAAAAGTATGAAATAGTAAGACACCAGCCAGTCAATAAACAACCAACAGTAGAAACAACAACAAAGAAAATGAAAGTTGAGAGTTATAAGGGAGACAAAAACAACACTAGCCACCCAATAAGAGAGTTAAGGCAATATAGATAAAGTTTTGGATTTTTGTTCACACAAAATGATGTTGTTTTGTTTATATTAATAACCATGTTTTATATTACAAAATTTCAAGTTTTGGGTCGAAGTTGAGCCATAAAGCTCAAAGTTTGAGTATAACATTGAAACTTGAATTAAAAAAAGTCTATATCTGACATAAAATTCAATTAACTTGGTTCAAACTCATTGGTGTTGAATCGATCCAGGTTAACTTTCCTGACATCTTTGCTCAGAATGTCAAAAGCATGACAGTAAGGAAAATAGATAGTTATTCTTTAATCAATAACTTATCTTCATATTAAAGTTATTTATTTGTAAAAAAGGAAAACTCAATAATTTGATAGGTTGATTTATTTTCATTTTACCAAAGTCTCCAAAGTTCAAATCAAATTGAGGATTTGACTATGTATCTTCAACTAATCACTCAGAATGCCTAATATATTTAATTGCTACATTGATATCATTGATCAAATAAACTTGGCAAATCCTAAATTTACCAATTTTAATTAACTTCACCAAGAAAGCTCTATAAAACTCCTAATCAATAGTTTTAATCAAAGTGTAGAATATCGTATTTTTTTGACGAGTACTAATTGGTACGTGCTAATAGATGAATATTTGACTATCTTTTGACACCCATATTTGATGTATTTTTCCTGATATTTGATACTTTTATTATATATTTGGTATTTAATATGCTTTAAGTGTGTTTACAGGTTATAATTGGCCCTATGGACTTAAAGGAGAAGAAACTGGACAAAAATGTGGCTAAAACTGAAAAAACAACAATATGGAAGAAATGCACAATTGTGCACTTTTGTGACATCCAACGTACCTTGATTATGCATGCTCATGTGCACGGCTGTACACATGACTGTGTATAACCTAAAAAACCAAGAAATCAATATAAAAGTCACATTTTGTGGGTAGAAGAAAGGAGGAGACTTTAAGGAGTCAATTTCTAGACGTGGAGTCATTCTCTAGGTGTTATTTTGGTCCAGAGAAGCGGAAAACACAAAGAAAACATCGAAAGATCCATCAGAAAACAAGATCAAGCTTCTACATCACAAGAACATTCAACAGAAGATAATCATGGAGATTTAGAATTATGAACTCGTTGTTTTCTATTTATTTTTCTTTCAATGTATGTTTGAACAATCTGTAACTAAACGTCCAGTTAGTGATAGGATTGAATTATCTTACATTTTCTCATGTATTTCTATGTGAATTCAATCCCATTTTTAAAATAAAATGTTTGATGTATGCTCAATTTGTGTTGATTGTTAGGATGTGTCTAATGATAAATTTTTGAGACCAAAAAGACAATTTTCTAAAACAAATTGAAGTAGCTAATTAAATTGTTTTATTTAATCTA
>JANZLH020000427.1:112152-138394 GCA_026770325.2 Erythroxylum fimbriatum
TTATGCAACGGGAGTAGATTTACTGCTTGCAAGGAAAGTTAGAGGTCGGGATCAGTTCGTGTCTGCATTAGGGTTTTGTATAAAGTGTATTCCGCAAATGTCTGTACAGTGTGTATGTGAACATTTCAGTTTGTAATAAATGCTGAAATAGGGGACTCTGAATAAATGGGATTGGTTAAATGTGACTATTATTGTGTATGTCAATGTGTATTAATTGACAATGATTGTAAGTGACATGTGCATTGAATCGGGCCCCAATGACCCAAAGTGAAATGATTTATGATTATCGAGAATTGTTTAAAAAAATGTATATGAAATTTGGATTAAATGTTCTAGCATGCCACCCTCGCAGGTCACGGGTTCGGATATCCCCGTCGATATCGGGTTCGGGTCTTGCGGGAGTGGGGTGCTACAGATATTCAAAAGAATCAGGTGGAAAAACCTTCACCTAGTGTCTCTTCTAAAGTAGTTATTCCTCTTATTATATCACAGTCACGCAATATACAAGAGCAACAAGTTTTTATTCCAAACCCATAAGAAGAGAATGTCAATAATGAACTAGTAAATAATGTGCAAGACATAAATGATCAAATGATACCACAAGAAATAATATTGCAAAGGTTTATAAAGAAAAAAAGACCAGCTATATCAAATGATTATATGGTGTTTTCACTTGAGCACGAGTGTGACTTGCAAATTGATAAGGATCCAGTCTCATTTAAAGAAGCCTTGAAATGTAACAATTTTGAAAAATAGCTCAATGCTATGAAAGAAGAGTTAAAATCTATGGATGATAATCAAGTCTAGGAACTAGTTTACCTAAAGGCTCAAACCAAAGTGGGTTCTAAATGGGTCTTTAAGATCAAAAGGGAATCGAAAGGTAATATTGAAAGGTATAAAGCTAGGCTTGTAGCCAAAGGTTATACTCAAAAGAATGGCACCTTCTCTCTTGTTTTAAAGGACTATTTAAGAATTGTTATGGCATTGGTAGTTCATTATGATTTAGAGCTTTACCAAATGGATGTAAAGACCACTTTTTTGAATGGTGACTTAGAAGAAGAAGTTTATATAGACCAACAGGAAGGTTTTGTGAATGTAGAAAATGAAAATATGGTGTGTAAATTAAAGAAGTTAATATATGGTTTAAATAAGCTTTCTGACAGTGGTACCTTAAGTTCAATGATACCATTACCTCCTATGGTTTTGAAAAGAACACTATTGATAGGTGTATCTAAATGAAGGTCAGTAGGAACAAGTTCATTATTTTGGTTATGTATGTTGACTATATTCTTTTGGCTGCTAATGATTTGGGCTTGTTGTATGATGTAAAGAAATTTCTCTCTAATAACTTTGAAATGAAAGATATGGTTGAGGTATGCTATATGATCGAGATAAAAATATTCCGTGATAAGGCATAAGGATTATTAGGGTTGTGTTAGAAATGATATATTAATGAAGTATTAGAGAGATTTAGGATGGAAAAATGATTAGTGGGGGTAGTTTCAATTCAAAAAGAGGATAAATTTAATCGAATGCAATATCTCAAAAATGATTTAGAACCAAAGGAAATGGAATATATTCCTTATACATCTGTAGTTGAGAGTCTAATGTATACTCAGACTTGTACTCAACCAAATATCAGTTTTGCTATTGGAATGTTAGGCCGATATCAAAGTAATCCTGGAATAGACCAATAGAAAGATGCAAAGAAAGTACTTAGGTGTTTACAAGGCACCAAGGATTACATGCTTATATACAGGAAATCAGATTACTTAGAAGTGATTGGTTATTCAGATTCATAATATGTTGATTGTGTAGACTTATGGAAATCTACTTTTGGTTATCTATTCCAGCTAACAGGGGGCAATTTCTTGGAAGAGTGGAAAACAGTTTGTCACTGCTACTTTCACTATAGAGGCTGAATTTGTGGCATGCTTTGAGTCCACTATTCAAGTATTGAGTTGCGGAACTTTGTCTTAGGGCTAGGTATTATCAACAGTATAGCTAGATCATTAAGAATTTATTGTGATAATTTCGCAGTTGTCTTCTTCTCTACAAATGAAAAGTATTCTAAAGGTGCTAATCACATAGATTTGAAATACTTGTCAGTCAAAAAAGAATTGCAAAAACATAAAGTGTCAATTGAGCATATTGGAACTGATCTAATGGTAGCGGATTCGTTAACTAAAGGATTACCACCTAAAACATTTACTAGCCATGTCAAAAGGATGGGCATTATAGATAAGTTCTCCTTAGTATGAGATCATGTTATGTATATACATATGTTTGGTTGTTAGCTATTATTGTTTTGACACTTACAAATTCAATTAAAGTTATGTTTTTGTTTATTTA
Organism: Erythroxylum fimbriatum; assembly: GCA_026770325.2. Classification (NCBI taxonomy): domain Eukaryota; kingdom Viridiplantae; phylum Streptophyta; class Magnoliopsida; order Malpighiales; family Erythroxylaceae; genus Erythroxylum; species Erythroxylum fimbriatum. The sequence goes on from JANZLH020000427.1 coordinate 114,505, forward strand.
TTAGTTGCCACATTATGTTATGTACACACATTTTTTATTGTGATGACAAATTATGTTTTAAGAAAATATTAAAGTTAAGAATTACAGTGTTTCTTAATTACAGTTATTTTGAGTTGAGTTGGTTGTGTGATACATGAAAGGAATTACGTCGTTAGATGACTTGTAATCGTCATGATCCCATCATTTCAATTCATTCAAGTTTGATTACTTGATAGATTCGATAGATTTAATATATGGTGCACACTTATATTATTGGACCATCAAGTCATAATATGAGCCAATTGCAAGATTGTTAGATTAATTTAATAATCATAAAGGTATGTCCCATATTATTTAGGATGATTCTAATATAACATGGGCTCAAGATAATGATTATTAGGCTTGTAGTAAATATTAGAAGCACTAAGGTTTTATTATAATTAATAAGAACCCTTCCCTCTTCCTTTATACAAGTTAACAGTTACCAAAACAACTAGATGTACATTCTAGCACCATTGGAAAAAGAATGAAGAAAAGCAGAAGGAGAAAGTGGATAAACTTCTTTGCGTAGAGAAGGTGTTTGCAACCAAAAAGACTAAAGATCTATCATTATAGACACATATTAAATATGGACTAAGATTAGTATTTCTTTCTCCCTCTTATAACATGAATCATAATTGAATATGTTGAATCAATTGTGTTATAGATGATCTTGGGAAAATTCTAGACTTGAAATATTGTTTAGAATATTATAGTTTTAATTTATACATTTAAGTTTCATTGATTCAAAATTAAAATGAAATAATTTAAAAACTCGTAAATTCTTTTTATATACTGCAAAATATTAAACTTTGACTTATATTTTAAAATAAATTTTAAGTTTAAAATACATTTTTTGCAATACAACCACAAACTGTTTGTTAATACGAAGCCCTTTTGTTAGCCTATCCGATCATGAAAACTAATTCATTGTTACTGTAACTTCCTAGTCAAGATTTAGTACAAGTAAATTTATTTTCACGAATATAACCATATTTAATTTGGAAAATTATACCAAAAATCATTTTTTTAATGCAGCAAAGGAAGCATGTTCAACTTGACAATGTTAACTATGATTGCGAACAATAATGAATTGGCACACATAGCAATTGACGTAATTGGCATGTTGACCAAATTTTCGAGGCAAAGACACAATATTGGCATGATTCATATTTATTTATAGATAATAGGATGGAAATTTCTAAAAAGCAATTAAGGTCGTCAAATAACTGATAATATCATCATCGCCTAGGAAATGATCCATTCGATGCGAAGGAAGAAAGGGAGGACCGGATTTTTAGCGATCAAAGTGCACCGAGAAAAAGCTTATGACCGCCTCCGTTGGGACTTTATACAAAACACTTTAGAGGAGATTGGCTTTCCAGCTCAACTTATCTGGGTCATTATGCAGTGTGTTACGACGGTAACTATACAGGTGGTTTGGCAAGGCTCAATCTCTGATCCTTCCCCTCACGTGGGATACGGCAAGGTGACCCGACCTCATTGTACCTTTTTGTGCTATGCATAGAGCGTCTAGGACATCTTATCTCAAGAGAGGTGGGACAAGGAAGATGGAGACCGATACATTTGAGCCCTACAAGGCCACCTATATCCCACCTTTTCTTTACAGACGACCTAGTGTTGTTCGCGGAAGCAACAAATTCCCAAGCGTAAGTAATTGCTAAGACTTTGGACGAGTTCTGTAAGGCTTCAGGGTAGAAAGTTAACACAGACAAAACGAAGATTTTCTTCTCCAAGAACGTTAAGCCGGAAACGATGCGCCGTATCAGTCAAGCCCTTCACATCCAGAGTATGAACAATCTAGGAAAATATGTAGGAGTCCCCTTACTCCATGAGTGTACCACGCGTAACACTTATCAACACATCCTATATAACGCCCAAAGGAAATTAACAGGATGGCGAGCCAGACAGCTGTCGCTAGCGGGCCGTGTCACATTAACTCAGTCAGTGATTTCGGCCCTCCAGGTATTCACTATGCAAATAGTGCGCTTGTCGAGACGTCTTTGTGATGACTTAGAACAAATTATGCATAACTTTATCTGGGGCTCCACGGCAGAGCAAAGGAAACTTCCCCTTGTCAATTAGGATGATGTGTGTCAACCCAAAAAGGCGGGGGGGCTAGGCATTAAGTGCATTAGATCTTCCAATGATGCCCTCTTAACCAAAATGGTCTGGGCCCTGATTACACAACCTGCGACCTTATGGGTCAGGATCTTACGGGCAAAATATCGTATAGACTCGTACCACATCCCTAACTCAATAGAAAGGGCAGGGGGCTTCGAGCTTTTGGCAGTATGTCCTCCAAGGTATCAAATAGAAATTGGGAAACGGTAGACACGTCTACTTCTGGCAGGACAATTGGGTGAAAGACTTGGGACTGCTACTTAATGTGGCGACCTCTCCAATACCAGAGGACGACCTGTATGCTAAGGTAGCGGACATGCAATATGAGGATGGCAACTGGAAGTAGAATTTATTTCAACATTACCTGCCATCCTCAGCTTGTATGGATTTAGCGGAGATAACCCCCAATGTAACCAATCCTTCGGAAGATACCATAAGATGGGGCTACATTGAATATGGGAAATTCATAGTGGCGTCAGCCTATGAATTGATCGAAGGGCACAACTCGGACAATTATCATAGTCTCTGGCCATTAATTTGGAAATGGGCGGGTCCCTAACAGATCAAAGCTTTCCTTGGGCTCATGACCAAGGAGAAACTCCTAACGAACCAACAAAGAGTGGCGAGACACATTGCGACCGATAACAGCTGTCATATATGCGGATAGGAAGAATCCACCTTACATGTCATTTAGGATTGTCCGAGAGTGCTAGTTTTTTAGAGGAAATTTCCCGCGAAAGTAGTCCGTATAGAAAATTTTCCATCAAGACGTGGAGGATTGGGTGAACTCCAACCTAACAAAACACTCCTAGGTGATGCAAGGGGAATGAACTACTATTTTTGGAATCGCGTGCTGGATGCTTTGGACATGGCAAAACAAAAGTCAAAAAAAGGTTTTGTTTAGCCGGAAGATGGTACGAAGGCTGTTATGGAGTACGTGGCGTGGATCGTAAGGGCGAGAGCAGTGAAAAGCTGTTCTCGAATCAGGGCCTCTTGGTGGGCAGTAGAGTGGGCTGGACAAAACCACCAGAGGAATGGGTAAAACTTAACACGAACGGAGCTTTTAAACCGGGGTCGCGCATCGCTACCGCTGGAGGATTAATTCGGGACCATCATGGGTAGTGGTGTGGTGGATTTTTTCAACATATTGGTAGCAGCTTGCCATTAACGGTCGAGCTCTGGGGGGTCCACTCAGGCCTCACACTGGCTTGGTCACTTGGGTACCGCCGAATCATCTTAAAAGTGGGTTCATTAAAAGTCATTAACATACTCTCCTCTCCCATTCCCGAGTTTGATATAAATAATCTTTTGTTGGCAGGTACCTATGGATTACTCCAACGTGATTGGGAGATGCAACTTCAGCATGTGCACCGTGAAAGGAACCAGTGCGCCGATAACTTGGCCGCCCTTGCAAGCTGAGCAAGCCCGAAAATTCATATTCTTGAGGAGCCTCCAATGCCAATCCTGGATTTCATCCACAAAGACAAGCTTGGAGCAGTGTACCGTAGAGTTTTGCGCTTATTAGAATGATTATGTTTTAGTTTTTCTCTTGTACACAGAGAAAAAAAAAAGAAGAAGAAGGTAAGCTAGTAATACTCACAATGGTTGACCTACATTCATGTGCTCTTCACGTGGCCCTGCAACTTGAACTTTGACTAATGGAGATCCTTTGAATTGCTGGTAATCATCAGTAATAGTTATGATATATCCTTTACGATAATGGGGACTAAGAATACTTAGTTACAACTATTTTTTTAGTCATAAATCAAATAAATATTAAACGCGAGCTAGCCTAGATTAGTCATTAATATAAATAATATCTATTTCTTCTACCAAAATAAATTTTTAAAAAAGACTAAATCTACTTGCTTTCTTTTTATTGGATACATTAAATGGCCACTTATTTTTAGCTCTATTTACTGTAACCCGAACTTAGCCATGGCCGTCCATTTTACGACATTGTTAGCGCTTTGACGGGGACTACTATCGAAGTCTTAGCCTTTCTTCTTTGGATGTTTCGACGCCCACCCATCATTCTGCTTCAGTGTTTGAGTGTACTAAGCTCCCCATTCAAGTGACAGAGCCAGAAATTAAATGGGTCGCGTTTAGAACCTTACTAACAACCCGATCTTTAGTACATCCCATCTCTGTTTTACCAAAACTTGCTTCTGTTTTTGGTGAAGTGAGTGTATGTCTGCTGCCCCAGTCTCTATCTACAGGTAGTTTGATCTCTGCACTGTGCTTTTCTTGAATGGCACTTCGTTTTTAATGTCAATTTATGGTGTTTCTCAGCTTCATGTCTTGTGAAGCTGAAAGGTGAATTTGTATGATGACTCTGTTATTTGATGATTGAACACTGTTAGTTGACCATCTGGCTAGATGGGTTTGGAATATGAATGCTAAAGGTTGAATTTTTGGGTATGGAGTTAACTGTTTGATGTGGGTGTTTCATGTTAGAGTAAAATGTTACAAGGGTTTATAACTGGCAAGAGTAAGCTCTGGTCATTTTGACATTTGTTGATTCAAGCCCAGTTTCTGTTAGTGAACTACATTATGCCCGTACTAAAAATTCTAGTATTTTCTTCTTGAGTTGGACGTAGCGTTTCATTTTCTACTTTCTAGCTTATTCAACTTTTCTTGTTAGGGGTTCGTGAGGATTTTGAGTTCATCTTTGCACTCGTCCTCCTGGGATTCTGCTTTGGTCCTCTGTTTTTCATTTTTTAAAGTAATTTCTTGTTTCGGTGTGGTAAAAGAGCTACCGTAATGCTTTTGCCTTCTGTAATCCTCTTCTGTTAGTGCATATCTGTTCTGGAATTAGGTTAAGATTTGATGCATGTTACTTAGTCTTATTAGGATGAATAACTAGTGAAAATATTATAAACTTTGATGTCTTTTCTGTTTATAGTGGTCGCTTTAAGATTTAAACTAGTTGATCATTGCAGTTGAGCACCAGTGCAAAATTTGTTCCTGAAAATGGAAAGTCCTACAGAAACCAGCAAATTGTTAATTTGTTCATTTCATGCTATGGCGTCATGCAGATCTAAAATATGCACATTTGGAAGATAGAACTTTGTTGTGCTTCTATATTTGACCGATAGCCAAAGATCGAAACAAATGATGAGGGCTTTTAAACAAGATGAAGTAATAATTGATTGTTTGATAGCCGTACTAACTAGAAATGAACCCAACTTGACATGAAAATCTTGCACTTGTCTATTGAGTGTGTGGAAAATGAATTACATGAAAGACATGAATTTTTGTGTTTCATTGGAGGGTAGTAAAATTATTTCTTCAAAGTAAGGTTTTTATGGCTATTTCTTTCTATATTGCCAGCTGAACTCTTTTCGCTGTCTTTGTTATATACTGGACTCTAGGTTGGACTAACACTTACTGTACAGAGGAAGGAATAAGAATTCTGTTGTGGAAAAAGTCCATCATGACCAAGCGAGTACCAAGTAGAAATGGTCGATCTAAAGGAATTAAATCAAAGCATGTTTTACAGATTTGTTTGTTGCTAGGTATCAGCTTCTGGTTAATCTACCAAGTCAAGCATTCCCATGATAAGAAGAAGGAGCTTAATGAGAACGATGCAAGAATCTTTGCTAGCTCTCAAAGTGGTGATGAGATGGTGAAAATTGGAAGGAAAGATCTCCATCCTCGCGTTCCAGAGTTTGTGAAGAATGAGAAACACGAGGAAGATGAGGAAGAGGATAATGAAGAACAGGAAGAAATAAACAAGAAAGAAAAACTCAGGCATGATCAAGATCAAGAAGAAGATGAAGAAGAAGAAACTGTGCATGAAGAAGGTTCTAAGCATGAGGAAGAAGATAAGAAAGATGATGCAATCAAAGAAGACGATAAGAAGAATGAAGAAGAAGAGCAGGAAGAGGAAACCAAGGATGAAGAGACAGAAGACGAGGGCGGAGAAGGTGGCGATGATGGAATAGACAAACATGATCAAGAAAAGATGGAAGGAGATGCTAATGGTGAAGAGGATTTTATTGAAGAAGAGACAGAAAGAGAGGAAGAGAGTGAGGAGGAGAAAACTGAGAATAATGAAGGTAAAGATAAGGGGCTTCAAGTAGACCATGACCCTTCTCTAGAGGATCGAGATCATGAGAATAATGCTCATGAGGCCCGAGAGGAGCATTACAAGGCAGATGATGCTTCAAGTGCTGTGGCCCATGATGGTTCAAATACAAGCACTGAACCTGAGAAGTTGGGTGCTGATACCTCAAATGAGAACTCGGGAGGAAGTGATTTAGAGCAGAACAATAAATCTATTAATATTAGTAAGGCTCAAGAGGAACATTACAAGGCAGATGATGCTTCCAGCGCGGTGACTCGTGATACTGCAGCTAATAGCTCAGAACTTGAAGGGGCAAGTTCTGAGAAATCAAATGAGAACTTGTCAACTGATGACTTGGTACAGGAGAATGAATTGGATGGAAACAATGCCAAGGATGTTAGAGGGGATCAGACCAACACAACATCACAGTCAAAACAAGGTGTAACAGCTGAATATGTTCCTTCAGGTGAAAGTAAAGAGGGTGATCTAAGCCTGCACAACCCTCACCCTCAGAACAAGTCACCTGAAGTTGCATCTGCATCCAATAATCAGCAGCAAACAAGCAATAAGTTGGTAGAAGTAAGTGGTGGAGATAATTCCAAAGATGGGAGCACAGGTGCTTCTGGTACATCTCAGCGGAGTGAAACATTAAATAAAATATCAAAGTCAATTGAAACTCAAAATGGAACAGTTGATGGTGCAACTACCGAGGAAGTAGCTAGCCAAAAAATTATTGAATTAGAGCATAGTAACGACAACACCGTCTCAAACAGCAGTCAATTGCAAAATAATTTGGTGGTCTATGATAAAACAGAGCATATAGAACCAAATGGCGGGAACTCATCAAATTCCTCCAGTAATTTGGATTCATCTGATAAGACGATCAAGCCTGATGTAGCTGCTGATGCTGACATCAATTCTGAATCTTCCATTCAAATAAACAAGGTTACACATGCTGATATAGAACTGAAATCTGGCAGTGACAATGAATCGGCTGAACAGGATAAATCCCCAGGCATCTCTACCAACAATGTCATGGGAACAGCAGATGCACATGAACATGTTGATTCTTCTATTGACGAAGATGGGAATGACGATCGTATAGATCTGGATACCCTGCCAAATCATAGTATTGAAGGGATCAATAGTAGAGATGCTGCATCAGAATGAGAAGTCTGACAAAATATGCTACCTGCTTATGGCCAACCTTTCACACTGTTTTTTTTTTTTTATTATTTACTCCACCGACTATGCAAGTATTTTCTGTGTCTAAGGGGGAATATGTTTATGTAACTTTGGGCTTTTTTTAAGGCAGTTTACGATGTTAACTGTGTAATTATAAGCACTAAACATGTTATTTAATTAGCCCTTATTGTTTACCAACTTTAGATATAATTTAAAATTTAATTAAACAATAACTTTAAGAAAATAAAAACCATCGATACAAGATAACACAACATTTGTGGTTGCATTCAATTTAGTTGAATGCTTTCTTTAAAATTAATAGTTTTAGCTGCAGTAAATTAGAACTTTTAATTGTTACAAATGATTAAAAGAATTGAACTTTTACGTATTCAAACTTTAATCCAGTAAGTAATCATTTCAATCAATAGACTAATTAATACATAAATAAACAAAACACTTTCACATTAAGACTTAATTACCTCCCAATCTTTAAAGTTCCAAAAAGCCTTCACTTCGTTCAATTAAGATAAAGAAAATTAGCCAACAATGGCCAAAAAAAAATAGCCAACTTCTAATTTCAAAATTTTATTTCAGCGTCTACTAAGGAGGGGAAAGAGACTTTGTGAAAAGATGAAAATTTTAACTAAAACTTGGACGCTCCTCCACCTTAATCCTATTTATAACACCACTTTAATTTTGTATAGAGATCTTTTTTTAATGTAATTCTTTAGATGTTACAAATCATATCTTCACTTAGTTATATCCATATTTGACTAAGATAAAATTTAGATAACTTTTAACATGTTTTTCTCTCACAAATTCAAAGTCTGGAAGTTGTAATTGTTACCGAACGTGCCCACACTTAAGATCATGCTACACTATTTCACTATAATTTTAACTTTATTCCAATAATATGATCTAAATATGCCAATTAAAACAAGATAGCCTAATATTTTTCACCAAACTACTTCTCATGAGATTAAACCATACACACTGCTTAAGACTTAGACTGAAAAAGAGTTAAGTATTAACATACATCAAAGTTGATTTTCACCCAAAAAAAAAGAGACATTAAAAAAAATCTCAATCAAAAGTATTCATAAAGCCTTAGTGAACTGTCTTACGGTATTCCCTCTTTTACATAAGTGTAAAGGCTCAAGTGTTTACTTTCAAACTCTTGTCACAAGGAATACACAACTATAAACTTACACATACACCAAATATCTCTCACCATGAACATATGAAGGCATGAATCAAAAGGACTTTTTAATAATTGGTTATAATGGGACTTGGGTTAAGGGTTGGAAAGAGAAAATTATAGGTTAAACTAACATATATTTAATAAGGTATTAAAAATATAAAAGAATTTGACAAAAAAAAACAAGTACTCAATTTTCAATATACTATGGATGCAATTATTTTCCTTTTTTTAGAGAAAAAAATAAATCATCAACCTGAAAATTACAACCATGACACAAACCTAAACTAAGCACAAAATAAGTAGCTTGTAAAACACAACTTAAAGCAAAGTCACTCTAGTTCCCTAAATAGCTTAAGAATACTTTCCTAGAACATGTAGTTAAGTGATAGAATATATAAGGTTAGATTTATGATGTGAGTTTTAAAAAACAACAAAAGGGATTTTACAAATGGCTCAAAGGGGCCGAACTAAAGATAATTAAGTAAGGTGATTTTTTAAGTTAAATACAAGGGAGACTTTTGTCATATTCAAGTTCTCATCCAATTAGTAATTCAAGTAGGTTCAATGCAAGTTCTAGAGGTATCCAAATGACAAAGAATCACACACCAAAGAGAAATGGAGAAACAAAAGATGTTTTTATCCTTTAAGGTTCAAATGCTCACAAGTTTCAACCAAATTCACCTAATCCTCATGCAATACTTTATCAATCAATTGTCTTGCTTTGTCTAAATGCATACCGTAGCTATTTCAACTTACCAATGTGTTTAGCTTTCATATTAATTAGTTTTAATCCAAATTCACACACACACACACACATACACACACACACACACACACACAGAGAGAGAGAGAGAGAGAGAGACCAATTCATTCAAAACAGTTTAGAAAAAAATCTTTAGCACTTCTTATTTCATCAATTCCTAAAAGCATTATGCACAAATACGAAAGCTTTCAAACAAGGAAAAATATTCCCACCCTCACATTTATTCAAAGCATTGTTATAATATTTAATAGTAAAATAAAAATATAGCAAATAGGAAATGAAAGAGGGAATATGAAGAAACTACCCCATTTTGCCTTTTGTTTTAGGTGGGAGGGCAACTCATGGAGAATGTGAAAAAGGGGGCATAAACCTATGGTCTATGGAAAGGTCATTAGATTATGCTCCGTTCAATATAACTTGCTCTCAATCCGATCCAATCATGCTTAAATAGTTTGTTGAGTTATGGAAGAGGAAGGGCATCTTCCTGTTGGTTGCTAGCTGGTCGTTCTACAAGTGAAGATACGTTACATTAGAATGTCCTATAATACTGGACAGTTGGACCAAGTGGAACAAAATTGAAGCTGTCATCAAATTGTTTTTTAATGATCTGCATCCTAGCTAAATAATCTAAATCCTAGGATTCCATCTCATAGGTAACGTACATATCAATTTTATATAAATAAAGGAAATCCAAATTAATGACTAGTTGAGTTATATACGAACCTAAGATTAAAGGTTTTTCTTTTGAATCATATAATGAAGTGGATCTCACTGAACTAAATTTTTGTGATTTCAATGAGCAAACTCATGATCGCATAAATTTATAGGGTTGAGAAAAACATATAAGATATGTTTTGACAAGAGTTATTACCTAATGGATATCGAAATCACATGAGATGTGATTAATAAAGTTGTTATCTACCTAATTTAAGTTTAGTTGATTTGTTGAGCAAACTCAAGATAAACTAAATTTGAATGGAATCTTAGCCCACTAGAAAGATTAGAGTAATATTTGTAGTGGGTTATTGATTTACCAAAGAATTCATTCTAAATTCGTTGGATTTATATTGATTGTCTTTCCGAATAATAATGAGGGCTATTATTTTAAATAAAATAGGGGAGTAAACAAATACATCAGTAAAGTCCTTATCCCATTTGGTAGTCATAGAATATAATTAATTACTTTCTTATTTATATTTATATTACGTTATGAGTGGATTTTACCTTGTTTAGTATAGTTGATACTAAGTTAGTGAAACAAATTTCTTAGATATAGGTGATGTTTGAGAAGAGTTCTCAAAGTTAGATATAAAAATTGTATGTCTATTATGCAATTTTGCTATAATCCCTATTGAGGATTCGATAACAAAGATTTAGAGATAAGTTAAAATCATATATATTATAAAATGTTTTAACATTTTGAGTTGACTGATGTCTCATAAACTTTATTAACAACATGTATGGCGTATCTCAACACCACGATAGCAAGATGCAAGAGGTTACATAGATTAGTGTTGAAAGGTATACTACCTTGATGAAATTGTTTCATTCAATTTACTTTACTAAAAGCATAAACATGGACATCAAGTAATGGCTTTGCTATAGTATGATAATAACTGTCATAAGAAGAAAATAATTGCATAACTTTTCTTTCCTATACATGATATGATAGAGATCATATGTATTTTTAGTTCATGCTTATAAGTATTTGATACTAAATTTAGATTTAACATATTTGTAATGTTCAATGCATGATAAGAATTAGATTGTTGAGTAAAGTAGTTGATCCAAGTTTATGTAGATAGTTTGTATATGTTGGATTAAAGGAGACTTATGCTTGACATAACTGGCAAGAATATTAAGTTGGATAACTGGGACTATCTTTTATGCCATCTTGGTTAAATCTGCATGATGATAATCATATACTTATATTTCATTAAATTACTAATGACTTTATATGATATAGCCATATGTATTAAATGAAATAATGATTTAAAATTTTGAACATAAATCTAAGTAGAAATTAAGCATTGAGAATGCCGAAGCACTTCGATGAGATGGATTTGGTGAGTTTTAAATTTTTAGTTATCGATAGGGAATAAGATTCTTTGGTGAATACAATATTAAAATTCCATAAAAGTATAGATTTTTTTAAGGTAGGAAAATACATTATAAGATATTGTATAATGCAATATTATTTTAACTTATAAGATATTGTATAATGCAATACTATTTTAACTATAGTTATGTCTAGTATAATGACTTGCCTTCAATAGTTCCAATTAAATTAACTAGTAAGATTTCATAGTAGATATAAAACATTAATTCTTTGAAAGATTCAAAGTTAATGATTTAAAAATGTGATGCTTAGTTGAAGTATGTATTATCCACTAAGTTTAGAAATAAATTGGGTAATAAAATCTTGTGAGATATCTAAAAGGTTGGATATAATCTTACTAACCTATTAAACAAATTGTTTGTTTCAATGTATACTTATAGGAGAATAGTTCTTAAGATAAATAGAAGGAGTAAGATGAAATTTGAAAAGTTCAAATCGCAAAATAGTACATCTAATTGGAACTAGTGCCTTTGTTGATACTTTTGATGTATCGTTGAAAGGCTATGAGACATTGCAAGATTCACTTTTATTATAAAATCAAAGAGTTTGTTTTAGAGATGATTGTGAATTTATCATGTCTACAAGAAGGTTAGTGGGAGTATAATTGTTCTTTTTAATGAGAGTATGTAGAGACATATTACTCACAGAGAATGTATTTAGGAAATTTTTCTTAATTATAATGATAATTAAGATCAAAGTTATAAGATTTAAGTGCTTAGTATAGAGAATCTTATAGAAATCTCTTATTAAGTCATTGTCTCAGTAGTAGCAAGATTATCATATGGTTATATGGTATATGATACATAAACCATCAGCTTAGTATAAATGAGAGATTGCTAGTTTATGTCCTACAGCCAATCGGTTAGTTATAATTTAGTGACAAAATAATTTAAAGGCATTCTTTATCTTGTATATATTTAGATGTATATGATAAAGTCTATGGGATAATTATACATTATAAATGAAATTATATTGAGATTATAATTATGATATTCAAATTGCATTTATGTATTATCCCTAAATTGTTTCTAGTCATTGTTTTATTAAGAATGGACATTAATATAATATAAAAAGACTAGCACACATTATTTTTATCTTATTAAAGAAGTGGTCAATCTTATAGACTAAAGTATAGTGATACTTAAACAAACGTATTAGTACATAGTAGAGAACAAGTTCATTTAACTGACCTCATATGACAAAACCATTTGGAACATTACTTGTATGTTTATGGAAATTCTCATTTTGATGATTGTATAAGAGATACTTTGACTTGAGATCTCCTAAGTTATCATCTATAGGGATTACTAGTCAAGGATAGTTCAACCGGTAATCAATAAATATAACATGAACTATATGGAGGTAATTAAGTGATGAAGACAGGATTCATCACCCTAAATAATTAGGGATAATTTTCTATTATTCATGATTAGTATTAATTTGGGAAATCCTTGGACAAGGTAGAATGAATTTTTGTAAATAATTTACAAATTTCATTATTTGAATTAATAACTACTGGTGGAGAACTAATATGATTGGACTCAAAATAGAGTAGACATTAATTTCATGCTCCATGTATAATCAAAACATTGTATGATAACATGATTGAATTATATGGAAAATTAATGCATGGATAAGTTAATCAAAACCATTCTAACATTCCTAAATATTTAAGTAGTGGTAATGTGCTTCTAGACGCCAATCTTGATTTATGGATATAAACTATTTAATTAGATAATTAAAAATAAATTGAAGGAGTTTAATTTATCTAATCATAAATATAATTTAGGGTTATAATTTATATCCATTTCCAACATATTTGGGAACCTAATGGGTTACACTTAAAAAACAAGTTGAAGACAACAAAGATCTTTTAATCAAGTTGTACTTGATTGTAAAGCTTGAGAAACTTTATAATTAAATATGAGATATTTAATAAATAAGGATTAATAAGAGATATTATATCTTATTTGGGCATAATTGGAGTTTAATTATAATTATTTATAATTCTAATTAAATTTTAGTTGAAAGTAGAATTTAATTTTAATTAAATTACTAAAATGCTTATAACCTATTATAAATAGGCTTAAGCTCTAATAGAACTAGCACTCCTTGCCTAATTCTCTCTGTAATAGTTACAAAGTTCTCTCAGCTTGTTATGTGGATACTATTAAAATCTAGATACTTATGCGATTATGGTGGTTGAGATGAACCAATTTCAAAAACATTTTAAAGGATATAATAAGAATATGATGAAGTTTCGAAATAAGGTACAAATTATAATTCTTGCTTTATTATGATTTATGTGTTAAAATCATTTTATAGAATTTTAGTGATCTTGACTTTCAGGAAATTGAACAAAAAGGTTCCATATTTATTCCATTGCATGCCAGATTAGATCCTGACATGATTTCTCAAAACATGGTTATTACAAAGGTTATGAAAGCAACACTACATCCTTGTAAAGTTTACGTGTTGCATCCCAATTTTAACCTTAGGCTTACCATACTTTTTTTTAATTGCTTACCATAGTTTTTGTTACCTTGTACAATTGATGAAATAACAAAATATATAAACAAAAAATGTGGCAAGAATCCAACACCAACTTTGACCATGACCATGACCCAAAGTTCATAACCATAGATTTAAAGAATTAAGTTGTCAAAAGTGTAAAGAACAAGTAAAAGAAATATTATTTAGTAGTTAAAACTTTTAGAAGTTAAGAATAATAGTTATTATGAGGCTGCTAAAATATCAAATTTTAGGTTTGAATTTTAATTTTAACACTGAAATTTTTTATAGCTGAGTATAACTGAATTGTAGGGTTTGATTAATATAAATTAAGGTTAATATTTTAGGATTTAATATGATTAAAATTTAGGGTTTTCTTTGTTGGAAATTCGGGTTAAATTTGTTGGAATTTAGCAAGGAACACAAACAACAGAAGATAAAAAAATTAAGAATGAATCTTCAAGTCTAATAATCACTGTTAGAAGAAAGCATCACAACTTCTAATTGAAAACTCAAGTTTATAGAAAAAAAATCAAGATATGCTCTTATTGAAGGGTTGAGTATATACATATTTATAAAAGGCTCTAAAAATCTTTATTCTAGTAAGAAAGATGTTCTTAAATAAAATATGCAAAAAAAATTGAACCTTTTTCTAATAAGCATTCTTTATTCTTCAATAAGTTTAAGTCCTAAATAAATTATGGCAATATATTTAAGATATTATTATTCCTATCTAATAAAGAAAACATAAGTAAATTTTAGTTCTTATTGTCTTCCTTATCACTTCAACTCTCACTCTTCATTTCACCAAATTAGCTTATGATCGACTAATATTTCCTTTTTATATTTCTTTTATAAACTTTAAATCTCTTTTGCGTTAATTATTCCCTGCTTAACTAAAGTTGTTCTCGGTGTAAAATTTGACAATTATTGATCATGTAAGTCTACATTCAACTTTTAAAATTCAGATTCTAAAATCTAAGCACTGTCATAAATTGATTTTTTTTTATATTTGACAAGAAATTGTTGATATCCACCAACTCCTGTGACTATAATTTGTTCATCTAGAACATCCTTTATGTCTTCTTTAAGATAAGGAATGGTTGGGATTCTTATAGATGTAGTAGGAGATTGTACATCATCAAGTCCATGGTAAATAGTTGAGTCTATAATAATAAATGCAGTAATCGGTGGCGTTCGTAGTGACTAAGGGGGTCAAAGATCAAGAAGTTAGTTATTTATCAGCCAAGAATTTTTCTTATGGCTAGATCCAATATCCTAGTCCTTGCGCAAAGGAAAAAGAAGAAAGGAGTAATCCTCATATCACTAGGCAATTCCAATATGTAAGCATTTGCACTTATCTTTTTGAGAATCTTATAAGGTCCAACACTACGAATAAAGTTTATTCAAATGTCGTACCTTCTCAAATATATCCCTCATGTGTTGTACAAAACTTTTAGATTCAATACTAACCTGTATTGCTTGTGGAACCAAATCAATGGGCTTTCTTAGTTGAATTCTCAAAACTATCTTAAAAGAAATATTACCAGTTAACTTATATCTAAAACTATATTATGCAAATTATTTATAATAAGAACTAGGTCTTAATTATTTACATTTTCTCTATATAAACATATTAATAAGTCTCTTAAGTTTTTATTCACAACCTTCATTTGACCATTAGTTTGGGAAAAGAACGAACTTGAAAATTGAAGCTTAATGCTTAATATTATTCATAGAGTTCTCCAAAAAAAACTTATAAACTTTAAATCATAATTAGAGACGATGGTTAAAGGTAATCCATAGAAACATACAACCTCTCTGAAAAAGAGTTTAACGATATAAACAACATCATAAGTCATGACTATTTTAATTGTAGATAGTTTCATAACAAAACCAAGTGACTTATTTAAAACATAAGTGTCAAGAACATACATATTGTTGCTTCTTATAGTCAAATACACTAACTTCTCATTTACATATGTTTTGCTAGTTTTGAATGTTCATTGAAATCTACTTCCCTTTCATCACTCACTACAACATAATTTTCATCAATTTGATTTGTTATTTTCTCAACACTAAGGATGCAATCAAGTTTTGAACCAACAGGCTATAAAACTCTTAAAACTTGTAGGTAAATCTTTTCAACTCCTTGTTTTATTAGTTTAGCTTATTTTCTTATTATTTCAACCTGTTGTCCTATTGTTCAACCTATTATTATAGTGTTTTGAATTGTTTTTCAAGTGTTTTAGCTTGTCGTTTAGGTGTCTCAACTTGCTATTTAAGTGTTTCAACTTGCTATTTATTTATTTTGGTTTTAGGAGGAAAGAATTCACTTCCCCCTTCTTTTCTTCAACTTTAATGGTATGATCATCTTGCATTGTCAAATTCTCTATATCGTCAAGTACCTAATCACCTTTTGAATATAGGCTAGAAGATTCCATTTGATTATTTGAAGAAGCCTTTGCGTAATAGATTTAAAGAATCAAAATTAGCGTATGATTTTTCAACAAAGATTTTTCATTGCACTGCATACTATTAATTAATATCAACCCTTCACCTTGCTTATTAGCACATTTACCATTTCTAACGTTAAGTATATATTGTTGGTTTGTAGAATTATTTCTTTTGTGAGTTTTAAGTTTTATGGAATGGATTTCAAAATTGATTAACCTCCCTAAAAATATCAATCATACTTTCTTGTGGAAGTTACATGTAAGTTGAATTTACAACACATTATAAACGAGAATCATCGATGCCCAATTTTTTTGCACATATTGAGAAGTATTTCGCCTTGCTTTAAATCACTTAATATTCTTGTATATGCTCTCTTGTCATGTGTTGTTAATAGTTAAAACTCACATAAACTAGGAAATATGACTATTATTAAACTGTTGGAATATCAATTTTCATTTTTGAATTTTAGCTTGGAATGCTGAAATTTCAAATTTATGTATAATTGAATTTTAGGATTTGATTCATAAAAATTTAGACTAAACTTTTTAGGGTCTGTTATAGCTAAAATTTATGGTTTTGGTTGCTAAAAAGTTAGTGTTGGACACCCCGCCCTAATAAGTAACGAGCCCGATGTCCTAAGTGACATCTGAGCGCGTATCCCACAATGGTGGCGTACCCCCACCAGAACAAACACCAAAACAACTCACTTCTCCTATTTTCGAACAGATTTTGATAAACCCCAAATCGGAATTTCTAAACGACTCAATAGAACATTTGTGACTCTATGTCTCTAGTTTATTTAGAGACAAGAATCATTGCATTTGGAGGTCCCATAACAAAGTTATGGCTGAAAGGGGTATCAATTTAAGATCATCTTAGCACATTTTGATAGAAGACTTCGAGATCTACAACTTTTATGAAAACTTCTAAGACGGATTCTATCGTCTGAAAGGTCAAAAATTTGACCAGACGATTCAAGATGAACAGTGTACAGAAGAAGCGGAGGGTCAACTATTGAGGAAACAAAAAGCAGACGAATTGCAAAAGGCAGACGAATGCGAAAAGTAGACGAATGCGGAAGGCAGACGAATGTAGAAGGCAGACGAAGCAAAGTCAACTTAAAGCGATGTGACTCTTAAGACGAAACGTTCCTACAGACGATATGACATCATCACAGATGAAGTAACATCATCATAGACGATACACCTTTACAGACGATACGTCCTTACAGACGATACATTCCTACAGACGATATGACGTCATCACAGATGATACGCCTTTACAGACGATACATTCCTGCAGACGATATAACGTCATCACAGACGAAGTGATGTCCTCACAGATGATACGTTTTTACATACGATACACTTAAAACTTCTAAACATCTCCCCTTCTAAGGACCATAACTTTGGACTCCGATATCTAAAAATTTCCTATTATAAACCGTTGGAAGCTAGAAGGAAGACCTACAACTTCCTAAAAGGCACATTTGCCTAAATTAGCCTAAGTTAATTCAGGTTTATCCCTGACGTCCGAACATGGACTTTTTCTTTATGCAAACTTGGACATGCAATGCATGAACTTGAGTGGAAGTCATGAGCAAAAATAAAATCTTATTCCATTTGCATCAAAAGATAAGAGTTTTTACAAAGCTTTAGTGGGCATTTCAAGCTGCAAATACATTAACATCTGAAAGTCCCAAAATACAAAAAAAAAGTACATGGATCATGAGTTGCTCAAAATGAAACTAAAGCCTTGCTTAACAAGATTTCTTCAAATACAAAATATTTCAAAAGTGGAGTGATGCCTTGGCTATTTCCTACTCGATCTCTTGCTCCTCACCTGCTTACGGGGAGAAAAAATGGGAGTGAGCTTACAGCTCGTGGGTAACAATTTTATAACCAGTAATAAGCAAAAACTATTGAAATATTCATTTCCATCTTAAACATTCACATAATGCAAAACATGCATGCATCATTCTTATCATAATCATGAGCACATAAACATATCAAAATGGTTCGGGTGGATCCAAAAGCAAAACGTACTACACATTTTCACATGATGGTCTTGCGTAGTCATGAACTTATGGGAGTTCATGAAGGAGCTCCATGCCACTAGTGGGCAGGCGGGAGAAGTCTTTTTGTCAAACTTAGGAGACCACCACAAACCCTCATAACATGTATTTCATGACTTGCTTATTGCCCAACAAGGCACATTTCAGAAGCTTGTTTCTTAAGCTTGACACCTTTTCAAAATCATTTTCATAAATCAAACAAAATTTACATGCACAAATATGCAACACATTTTCAAAGCATTCCAAGAACAATAAATGCACATTTTGAAGTAGTTGAAACTCATTTATTTCCATTTCTTGAAAGAGACTTTAATGGCTTATTACTTAATTATAAAAGTGAAACCCATCTTGAATTCCTTGCTTAAAAACTTGGTGAAAGGTGAAAGGGTTGCAAAAATGAAGATCCACAAAGTACATTTACAAAGATTTGCTCCTAGAGTATCCAAACCCATGCATTCTCTAAGTTCTTGAACCAAAACCCCTTTCAATGTTCCAGGGAATTAAAATGCTCTTACTTTAAATCTTCACCAAATGAATAGATGTTTAGTTCAAAAGAAATCTCTTGCCTTCCTCTACCTTTTTCCTTCTTGCACAACCTCAAAATCTCTCTAGAAGGTTTAGAAAAGATGAAACCCTAGCTCAACTCTCTTTTTTCTCTCAACCACCGAAACCTCTCTTCCTTTTTTTCCTCTTTTCTCATACTTCTCTCTTCTCTCTTTCTTCAACCGTGTTTTTGGCTTCTTAAAAGCAAGCCAACAATTTCCTCTTCCCATTTTGCGCCTCCTTCAAGGCCTTAAGGTTTCTAAACTTATATGACTTGCCAAATTTGCCCTTACACAGTCTTACTACTTTAATACTTCAATTCCCTTAACTTATGTCATATACTCTTACCACACTAACATGCCAATAACCCAAATATTAATCTCTCAAAACTTCAACATTAACTTAAATCATGTCTAACAAATAAATGAATAAATAATAAAAAAATTCGGGAGCCAACAGTTGGGCCAAAATTGTTGGAACTTTATGAGAAGCATGAACAATAAAGGATAAGAAATTAAGAACCATTCTTAAATTTCAAAAATCACTCTTGAAAAAAATCACACCTTTTATTTAAAATCTTAAGTTTATAGAAAAACATTCATGACATCTTCTTATTAAAGGATTGAATAAACATATTTATAGAATTTCTTAAAATCCTTATTCTAGTTTTAAAAAAAAAGTGTTCTTAACCAAAATATCCAAAATAAAATTGAATTCTTTGGATTTCTCTATTCTCAATTAAACTTAAATCTTTAAACAAATTAAAACAATATGTCTAACTTGTTATTGTTCCGTATCTAATAAAAAAACATAGTATAAATAAATTTCAATTCTTGTTTCTTTTGTCACTTTAATTCTCACTCTTCATTCCACTAAATTACAACTTGTGATTGACTAATTTGCCCCTTTTTTTTATTTCTTTTGTAAACTATAATCTCTTTTTCATCAAAAAAATGTCATGAATTTTGCATAACAATGTATGAGAAAGGCAATATCAATAAAATGTTGAAGTCAATTGACACTCTAGAACTAGAAATGTCCAGAATAAGGCAAAAGTATATTTTAAACCCTAATTTTTACATCAAAATATAAGTTAAACTCTAACATTTTAAAGCATTCAATTTGAACTTCAATATTTACAAAACGGTCGAAAAAGACTTTACAAGGATGAAAAATATAACATGAGTTACCTCCGTCAAAATGTCACGTCATACTTGAAGTAGTATTTTTTGAAAAAAATTTGCACATCAGTAGGACTTCGTAATTAGGTTGCATTCTCGTATTTAAATCAAAGTGGTTCAGACCTTCAAAACTCACTATTTTAAATATTCAATGAATTGCCAGTCATCATCCGTCCCTCCCCATGATTCTGTTGTTCCCCGGCAATCGATTTCTCAAGTCTGAGTCGATGTGTTATCAGAATTGCTTCTTTACATTAAAAAATTCATAGGAAAGACTTGTGGTCAACAGGTCAAGTACGGCGTTGCCGCTATGAAGCAGTCAGAGGTTAGAGTATCGGTGGTGAGCGACCTTGTCCTCCTCTCTGGCGTGGGTCCCTATCCTGTTCTTATCCATAACAAGGGACTAGAGATCAACCACTAGTTTAAGCATCTGCAGATTGAGCTTGTGTTTGAAGATAGGCTCCATGTCACTGATGCAAAGCAATGGAGAATGTGTCGATGATATTGGTGGGAAAGGCCAATAAGGACTTGGTTTCACACGTCAACAAAGTTGGCGCCATTGTCATTGGTCTCTTTGGCATAGACGGGCTACTTTTGGCGGCACGACCCTCCCCGAATTCTATAAAACTGGGATTGTTGTGGAGGTTTCTAAAGTCAATTCCACCATTCTCTAGCCAATTATAGACAACAGGCACATTCCAGTTATTGCATCGGTGGCTGTAGATGAGACGGGTCAATTATAACATAAATGTTAACACGGTGGCGAGAGAAATAATGGTGGCATTAGGAGTTAAGAAGTTGGGATCAGATCACCTGTTTTTTTTTTAATTTTATGTCTACCCTATTTTATGAGCATCATCTATCTAATAAAAGAGACCTACATAAATTAGATGAATGGATGCTTGTAGAATAAGATAAGCACAGAGTAATAGAAACGGGTGATGTGAATCCGAAGAAGTTGATATTGTTGACAAACGTGGTGGGATTTTGGAAGATAGGAATGATCCAAAGAGTTTGGTGAAGGAGATAGATATATAGGGAATAAAGAGAATGATATAGGAAAAGAAGTTGGAAACATCCTTTCTGCTAGTTAAGGGTAAGGCTGTGCAGTACTAAACTTTCCCAGACTCGATGTATCAGATTCTTACTAGGTATTGTTATTATTGTACCGACTTTTATTTAACTATAAAAATGTCACATCAATAAATATTAAATCTCAATAATTATGAATTAATGGCCATATAAGAACTAAAGGAAATGGAAATCTACTGAAGAAAAAAGAGATATAGACACGTGTAAGTGCCGACGAGAGGAGCAAGGAGAAGGGTGGCGCTGGTCCAATTATCGGAGACGTTGTGGTGGATCTTGGAGTTAACATCTTTCCACAGACCTGTCATTACTTTCTGCTGAAACGGTGACAATGCGTAAACCACTGCCTTCATTCTCATTGGTTGCTTCCCCATGGATGGATGGATGGATGGATGGATTGATGGAAATGCGCTAATCCCCAATTTCTTCCTCTTTTCTCAATCTCACCTCTCCTCTCCAAGCGTCCAAGTTTCCTCGTATGATCAAAAAATACAGGCTACAGATATAGCTGTCGGGCTTCCTTTCTAAACCCCTTTGGGCCCATTTTGTTGGACCCCGAACTTTTGGTGAAAGTTAGAAATATTAAAATGAAATTTAATGAGAAGAAATTGGTGAGAAATTTTATGAATTTAAGGAAGTTTGACTTTTGGAGAGATAATGTTTGACTTGAGAGTTGACTTTTTGTTTGAGGCAAAATATGAGAAAATGATCTTCTGGAGACTTGTAGTTTATGTTAAGAGCTTTTCGTAGACATAAAGTTTGATATTTTTCGATATCGGGAGTGAGAGTTATGATCAGTCAAAGTTCGTTTGAAGTTTGACTTTGAGGAAAAAGTTGACTTTTTAATTGAGGCAAAATCCGAGAAAATGATCAACATGAAACTTGTAGCCTCTGTCGAGAGTTTTTCGTGGACATAAAGTTTGCTATTTTTCGATGTCGGGATTGGGAGATATGATTTTCCGAAGATATGCTTTGAAAATGCTATTAAGTATAAAGTTGTGTAGGTTATGATTATTAGATGAAGGAATTTAGTGAAATTTTGTGATGTATTGTTACTATGAAAAAGAATGATATGAATTGAGAGTCTTATGATTTTAGGTGATTGAGATTAAATGGGGGATTATGTAATTAGAGCTTGTATGGGTTTTAGAAATTAAATAAATAAGAAGGTTAGAGGATAATTGCTTTAATTGATGGAATTTAGAAGTCTAAATTGGAATTTTTGCTAAATTGTTAGAATTAAAAAGGACAAATTAGGAGGATTGTATAAAGCTTTAATGCTTAAGTTAATAAAGTGGACTTTTAGCCCTTACAAATGGTCTTTTAAATGGCCTTTCCAAATGAAGAGTAAAAGAAGCATTTGGGCCTAAGCCTTAAGTAATTAAGTTGGTAAGTTAGTAAGTTAGAAAGGCTTGTAAAGGAGAAAAGAATGAAAGAAGCCCAAAGCCCATTAGGTTAGCCCATTAGGTTAAACTTTAAATAAAAGAAGAAAAATAAATGGAAACAAAATGGAAAGAAAGGAAAAGCAAGTGTGTGTCGTGTATGAGTAAGTTAGGAGAAGAAATAAAATAAAAGAAGAGTATGAGAGTAGTCGTATGTGTAAGCTTAGGTTAGTAAGTTAGCATTTAGTTAATTAATTAGTAAACAAAAGAAAAAGCTAAAAGGAGAAGAGGAGTCTCGAAACTTTGAGATAGAATAGAAATAAAAGAAGCTCACGACATCTCCTAGCAAAAAAGGAAGAGAGGCTCACGGTTTTACATCAAAGAGAAAAGGGGTCGAAAATTTCAAGGAAGAAGAAGATGATTTTCGACTAAGCTAAGAAGAAGAAGAAGAAGAAGAAGAAGAAGAAAGAGAGAGAAGGAATTTCGTGGGTCACCTCTTGAGGTAGGATTTCGAAATTTATGGTTAGTTTTGTTAGGGTTTTGTTTGTTTATGCTTTTAAAGGAGAAGAAAGAAGAGAAAGAGAGAAAAAAAAAAAGAAAAGAAGAAAGTTTATAACAAAATCAGATTTCACATGGGTTAGGGATTTCGAACATTGATGGTTAAATAGTTGGGGTTTGCTTCTCTTGTTTCATGTTTCATGGTTTGAAGAGTGATTGAAAAAGAAAATGGGAAGACAAAAATCTGATTTCGAAGGTTACATGTAAGTATGATGATTTTCGAATTTTATTGGTTATTTAACTAAGTTTTGATGCTAATGATATAATTAAAGAATGGGTAAGATTTTATGGAAGCAAAATTCTGATTTGCTTGGGTTTGTTTTAGGTTAGAGATTGTTGAACATTTGTTGGCTTTTGAGATTAGTTGTGATGCTTATGGGTTAGATAAGGTTTGGGTGAAATAAGGTGGGATTGAATTCATGTCTTCCCTTTTGCTTAACAATTTCCAGCATGTGTATTGGTTGGTAATTCATGGTTTATGTTGGTTTGAATGAATGTTTAGTGAAGTGAAGGAGTTAGTAGTTGAAGCTTTAAAGTAGGTAAGTGTGAATTTAAGGCTTTAAGCTTTAATGATAAATTGAATACTATAGTAGTT
>JANZLH020000427.1:138494-149849 GCA_026770325.2 Erythroxylum fimbriatum
AAAGAATTTCGTCCTCGAAATTCCTACCTTAAGAAATCATCAAGTAACACATTCTTTCAAAACTAATTTCTCCTAAATTATCACGATCAATCACTTTCTTAACTAATTCCTCATCATACATATTCCTCAATCTCTTAACAATTTCTTAATTCTTGTATCAAAAGTACCACCAATATCATAGCAAAATCATTATATCCACAATTTCTTAATTCTTAGTGATATATGTGGATGATATATAACTAATTGAAAATGACATACCAATGCTCCATTCTATAAAGATTTCATTATCCAAGAACTTCTCCATGAAGGATATGGAAGAAGTAGAATATAATCTAGGAATAAAAATCTATAGAGATAGATCAAAGAGGTTTCTTGGGTTATCCCAATCCGCATACATAGTCAAAGTGCTAAAGAGGTTTAGCATGGAGAATTCCAATAAAGGATTATTAACCATGTCATAAGGGATTTCTCTCTCATAATGTGTCCTAAGACATAACAAGAGATAGATAAAATAGATTATGTTCCATATGTTTCAGTATTTAGATTAATCATGTATGTGATGCTATGTATTAGACCAGATGTCTTTTATACTTTGAGCATAACGAGCAAGTTTTAAAGCAATCTAGATGATTGTCAATGGATGACTATGAAAAACATCTTAAAGTAGTTAAAAAGAACTAAAGATGTTTTCTTTGGTCTACAGAGGAGCTGAACTAAGAGTTCAAGGGTATTCAAATGCTAGTTTTTAGTCAAATTCATATGATAGTATATCACAGTTAAGGTACATCTTTACTCTTAACGATGGTGTGATAATTTGGAAGAGTTCCAAACAACCAACAATTGCATATTCAATGACCAAGGAAGAGTATATATTAGTGTTAAAGGTGGCAAAGGAAGCGATTTGGATTAAGAAGTTCATCACTGAACTTAGAAAGGTTCCTAGCATTATCGAGCCTATAGTATTATACTATGACAACAACAGTGCCATTACACAGGAAAAGGAACTAAGGTGTCATCAACGATCTAAACATGTACTTAGAAAGTTTCACTTGATCAGGGAGGTAGTGGAGGGGAAAGACTTAGCATTATAGCGAGTTTCCACTAAAGAGAATCTTACAAATACTTTCACTAATCCATTGTCTCAGAAGAGACATGAACGACATATGGATGGATATGGTATTACATACGTAAGCAATTGACTTTAGTACAAGTAGGAGATTGTTAGTTTATGTCCTTGTAGCTAATCTATTGGTTGTAATTTATGTATGCCATTATTGTTTATTTAATAAAGGCATTTTTATCTTTATATATTATGTTAATTACAATTGATGTTTTCATACTAAAGGTAAAATTCTTGGAATAATTACTATGTAATTGAAATTATGATGAGATCATAATTATGAGATTCAATTTACATTTACATATTATTCCTAAATGTTCCTAGTTGTAGTTTCATCAAGATAAGATGTTGATTAAATGGAAAAACTAGCAAACATTATGTTATTTTCTTGTGAAGAAAGTAATTAATCTGTAAATTCTTATTAGAGAATAAGTCACTGAGTTGACCTGACTATAAGGATCCCAAATGGAATATTACTTATGTGTGTGTGGATTTCCTTGTAATGATAGTTGTATAATTGATCCTTAGATTTGACAGTACTAAAGTATCTTATTTGGATATTATTTTGTTTTGATACTACTTATAAATTTTCGTAAGATAATTTAGACGGTAGTACTTAAATACATTATGAACCATATGGAAATGATTGAGTAAGTCAATAAAGGATTTGTCACTTTAAAGTAATTAGATAGAATGTTCTACCATTCTTGATTAGTAGTGATTTATGGAATTCTCTGGCCAAAGTGAATTGACATTTAAAAAGGTATTTTTAAATATTAATTATAAATCAATTATTAATTAGAAAGAACAAATATAACTAGATACAAAAGAGTAGATGTTATATCCATTATCCAATTGGAACATTGGATGACAAAAGGATTAAATTATACATTATAACCATACATTGATAGGTTAAGTCAAACCACTTTAACATTCCTTATATTTGGGTGGTCATGACACGTTGCTAGATATCAATCTTGATTTATGATTATAAATTGTTTAATTGGAGACTTAAAGATAAATTAAAACTTCTTCTAATCATGAATTATAATTATAATTTATAATCATTGTCAATATATTAGGAACTTAATAGGTCATATATAAAAAAGCAGCTTATAAGAGAAAAATCAGTTTCAATTAAGTTGGACTTAATTATAAAGTTTAAAAAACTTTAGGGATTAAATATGAGATATTTGATTTTATTAAAATTAAATTAATTATAATTAGAGTTTGGCTTTAGTTATAATTGAGGTATGTAATTTTAATAGAAATTAAAAAACCCTTATGCTTTTTCTATAAATAGGAATGACCATAAAGGAGTTAGCACTCTTGCCTAATTCCTCTCAAGAGTTGAGAAACTGCTCTGTGGATACCATTAGATGGACGTATGAACAACTTATAGTTGACACATTAAAAAGGTTTCAAAGGGTTTTTAACAGGAAAATCAAATCAGGTAAGATTTCATATTTTATTATTTAACATCAATTATTCAAGTTATTCAGTTATCGGGATCATATCAGAAACCATAAAAATTTATTTTTCGCTACGCCCAAGATTCGATCATAGTTGGTTTCCAACAACAATAACATAGAACAAAGGGCACCTCTATAAAATTATAAAAAATATTTCTCTTAATTTCCTAAAAGTGATATGTATGTGTAAAGGGTTCTAAAGATCTATATAACCAACACTACTCTTAAGTAAATCAATAAATCCTAATTACATTTACAACTATACTTCTAATAACCCTCTCACGTTAGCTCATGCATATCATAAATCCTAATTACATTTCATGAAACACTTGATTAGTCACTATATGAGTAACAGGCTGTCTATTACAGAAAAGGTTCGTGGGTTCACGAATTACCACACCCAAAGAAGCCATGATAGTTACAGCCATCGCCTTGTACCAGCTGCCATTGATGATCTGGACATAGTACTTTGTTTCTTTGTCTTTCATAAGACTAGTGACACTAAGCATCGCGAAATAATTAGACATTGAGCAATGTGAAACAAAATAACTCACCTAGTTCGAGTTGTAAAAAGCTCAAAGTCATAAATCACTATCAGCCTAAAGGAGAATTCTTTAATTTTGTTGCCCTTTAATAATTAATATAGTGCACAACACACATAGCCGTTTCAAAACTCCTTACGCAATGCCTGAGCAAACTGTGACAGCACATGGATTGCGTACAAAATCTCAGGCCAAGTGATTGTGAGATAGAAGAAACGTCCCACTAGTCTTCAATAGGATGAATCGTCCATAACTAATTCACCATCAGCCAAGCCTAAACGATGGCCTGCTCCATTAGAGTTGTTGAGCGCAGCTAGCGGGTGTATTTTGTGAAAAGGAAAAATAAAATGAGCAAAATGGACACAGAATATTTAACGTGGTTCACCCTTAACTTTGGGCTATGTCTACGGACAAAACTCAGAATATTTCTTCCACTATTACAAAGAACAGGTATACAGAGATAAAACCAAAATAATGGCTCACAAGGTGTTTCCTAACCTAAAAATACTAACCTCACTATTTTGTCACTCGTCAACTCTTTAGGAATATCTTTCCCAACTTCAAAGCATTTGATTTGCTCTGGTTTTCTTTATGTTTTCTGTATGTTGTATTGTGAAGTGAGGAGTGCCTTATATAGGCACTCCACCGCGTGAAGCTGCTACCTTTGCAGCTGTCTTTCTCTATTCAACAAAAACATGCAGCATTTGATTCAACAATTGCGATTGCGCTTTCAACAAAAATAGCATGTTCATCTATTTAATATTGATAGGCGTCGCATGCCTACCATTTGCATTCAAAGATGGTGTCCCTCCACGTGAGAGGGGCCCATAGCTAACACTTAATGCATATGATTGTAGAGTTCCTCATGACTGGCTATGGCACGGGCTATAGCGCTATTAGTTCCAACACGGAGATCAATGGAGAATTAAGGAATTAAGACTAACAAATCCTCACGCATGCTTGAATTACTATCTCAAGCTATGACCATTTGTCGGATTTACTGGATGGTGTTTTGAAAGAAGAGCTAGTTATCCCAGCTTTTGCTTTGAAAGATCCTGTAATTCCTCTCCAACCATAGGGCATAAGCTCCACAGATGGTGGCCAATTTGAAAACAGTGGGTGAATCTAACTTGTTCACACCATGTGACGAATTTTTCACTAGCATTTGCAAAATGAGTTACTATAAACTTTAAATTCTAGTTTAACCTTGATCCCCACCTAGTTGGATACATATATTGGATTTAGTTGCCCGACCAAATTGATAGCTTTTATAACGACATCTCTCTTATCGACTAAAAGCCCTTCGAGTCTTTGATGGTAGAATCAGCCCAAATAATTGTTTAGTGTTATCATACTGTGATGTCCAAACATTTGTCCGACGGGATTGGGGACGGATCCTCTGTCCCTTGCTCTGTCTCATTAAATCTCAGTCATTCATTTATCTGGGTCTTATATAAATAAATGACTGAGATTCAATAGGACAGAGTAAAGGATAGAGGATCTTGGCACAAAGGGATTATGGTTTTAACCAAACTTATTTTCATTTCATTTCCCCGCTATTCGGTTGTTCTAGTAAGGGACACAGCACCGAAAGAAAAATAAAGGTCATTATTACAAATCCAATTCCAAGGAGCATCACTGATATGAAAACCTCAAGGCAACTCAAAAGATCCCATGCCCACTTATATGATCAAAATAATTGCCACGGTGAATCTGGTTTGTCATGTTTTCAAAATTATCAACAACTTCACCCAGAAATGGCAGGGACTCAACCAAACCCTTGTTGGCTTGTTTTGCTACACTGTTCTTAAGCTCTTCCATTGCGTTCCAGAGTTGTTGCAGCTCTCGCAGCTGCAGTTGCTCCACGGGAGCTTCCCACCAACTCTGTCTTTCCCTAGCTTCCCTTATCTGGTTAAGTATTTCTCCTTTCTTTCTTTCCACTTCCAACTGATTAAGAATTTGCGTCAACTGCATGTTGAGTTCACCAACCTTCGCGTTTCTATGAGCTTCAGTGAGTTGGTAAGCCCCAAAGTTTCGGGGATGAGGGGCATTTGGTGTGAGAAATTTGTGGATGATGGAGTCAACCTCAGGGTGGCCAAACGAGAATGGTTTATCTGCTGGTGAGTAAACTATTATAGCAACTTCAACCCCACAGAGTGTGCAGAGCTCACTAGCCTTCTTGAAAACCCCTGCTCTACGTTTTGAGAAGGTAACCTGTCGATGACTCTTGTTACGTATTTTTTCCATGGGAATCTTGTTGCGACCTGAATTAGGTTTTCTCTTCCCCATATCAGTAAGTGCGTAATTAGTAATAGATGAGATGGTGTCTTGGATGTTGTGATCGTCTAGTATTAATTGTTGCTCTTGGAATTTGGAGGTAATGATTATATTTATAGCATGATAAGTTCCCACCAATGCAAATTAAACCTCCAAGACTAACTATTCATAAATGTAATAATTTGGTGCCTTAATTCCCCCTATTATGTAGATTTTGGAGGTTATGTGATCTTATGCATTTAATATGTGATTAGTGTTGAGGAATTAATTAGACAATAATAGTTAAAGAAGGTAATAAATTTGGAACTAAATGTCATTCATTAACTATAAATTGTTTGCAGTTACAAGACAGTGCAATTAAAAGTTCAATGGAATCCAAAGGTCTGCGTCTTCTTTTCACTAACCAATAATCAGGGACATGTCATGTGATTAAACTCTCTCTCTCTCTAATTGAATGTGTAAGTTACTTGTATCGAGCTATATATTTAAGCAGAAATAGGCATACCTAATTAACAAAGAGTTTAAGCAGAAATAGGCATACCTAATTAACAAATATAATGAGACCCTACAGATTCTGAATTCTCAACTAAGGCTAAAATCTAGGATCCACTAGCTTAAAGATGTACAAAATATCAATTTAACTCGATCAAAGCAAGAAGGAACAAAGACCACATCAAATTCTTGACTGATGGAGAAGGAAACAAATTTTTGATTAGCTAAATATAAAAAGGATTACACATGAACAATTTAAGAAGTAGTTTAGCTCTAAGTTAGAAGTCCAGGAAGTACCAAAAGACATATTGGCAGAAATCAAATCCATCTCAAATCAGGACAAACAATATCTAACTAAAGAGAACCCAAGGAAGAAATAAGAGCCACATTATTCTTCATTCATCCTAACAAGGATCCTAGCCTTGATGGGTTTAATGGAAGATTTTTTCAACAAACTTGGGATATCATGGGTAAGAGTATCATCAAAGCAGTAATGGAGTTCTTTCAAAGCAGGAGAATTTTGAAGGAGTAGAACAAAACATACATTAGCCTTATTCCTAAGCATGGTAATGTAAGTAAGCATGAGGAATTAATACCTATTATTTGTTGTAATATAGTTTACAAGGTTATTGCTAAAATCTTGACCAACAAGATGAGGAACAACTTAACCAAGATAATATATCTAGCACATAATGCACTTGTGAAAGGGAGAACCATTGGTAATAATATTCCACTTTGTTAGGATTTACTAAAAGAATATAATTCCAACTCTTACATGAAAAGTTGTACACTAAAAATAGACCTCGTAAAGGCCTATGTCGCAATTAGTTGGGAATTTATCATCAAAATATGATGTTGGGTATCCAACGATTTTCAGTTATTGGGTAAAGGAATGTATCACCACAACATCTTTTGCTACCTGGTAAATGATGAACTAACCAAGTTATTTAGGGCAAGCAAAGGACTAAGGCAACGGCAGCCACTATCCCCCTATTTATTTATCTTTGGCATTGAGGTGTTGTCATTTATATTAGCGAGGAACATATCAAAAAACTCTAAATTTAAGTACATTAAAGATGCAAAGGTATCAAAGTCTCTCACCTAGATTCTACAGATGATAGTATTCTACTTTGTAGGGCTAATAGACCATCTATTAACCTACTAATAGATTCCTTAAAGAGCTTTAAAATAGTATCAAACTTAATATCTAACCCTGCTAAAATTTGCTTCTACTTGTCAGTTAATGTCAATCCGGATGTAGCTATAAGGGCTTTGGAGTTGGGAATAAATCAAGCTAAATTGCCCTTTAAATATTTGGAGGTGCCTATATCACATAAGAAAATTAGGGCTACAAATTGCAACCTATTGATTGATCCCTTAACAAAAGGATCCATTGGTGCAATGAATTTCTAAGTTATAGGGTGGGACTTCAACTAGTCTCTTCTATACTTAACAACCTAGCAACTTATTGGTTAAACCATATTGTACTCCCCAAAAGCATTCTAAAAGAGATTGACAGGAAGCTAAGGTAGTTTCTTTAGAAGGGAACAAATAACCATAGTAATGTTACAAAGGTGAAATGGTCTAAGGTTTGCTCTTCAAATGACTCAAGTTGGTTAGGTATTATGTCTACAAAGATGATGGGCAAGGTCTTCATGGCAAAGAAGCTTTGGTGGTTATGCAAACACAAGGAGGAACTACAATTTAGATGGGTGCACATTGTCCACATAAGGAGTAACAATTTATGGAACCTACAACCAAACCAAAGTATGTCTTGGATACCGACACTACAAGAAAAATAGGGTTTAGCAAAAATTACCGACGAAATGTAAAGGTTTTCCGTCGGCAAGCCAATTCGGAAATAGAAATTACCAAAGGAATGAGTTATGGGAGAAAAAACCATAGGTAATCTTTAGCGATTAGAGACGAAAAATTTCTAATCCGTAGTGACGGACGATTTCTGATCCACTGCCAAATTTAGCAATAGAATTAAAAAATTATGTCACTAAATTTGGTAACCAATTTAGGATGCCTATCGCTACATTTAGCGACTGATAAGGTTTTGAAATCATTCGAAAAATTTAGCGACAATAAGTTGTACGTCGTCGGTAAATTTATCTATGGAATTTTCTTATTCCGCGGTAAATGCTATGATATTGTTCTTTTTAATTTATTTTCCTACATTTAATTTTGATTGATAATCTTATTATTGATAATTAATTTCTACAATTATATAATTTTTTAATTTTTTCTACATTTAATTTGTCTAAACAGTAAATTGATGATAATATAAAGTAAAAATTATCTTAATTGATAATAAAAAAATTATTATCTACAACAATAAGTATCAAATTCATACAAAATGACTTGAGAGTATACAACTAAGCTATGCAATTGGTGAATGCAGATGCTCTGACTGCTGCGATGAGGTGTTGCCCCTTCCTTTCAACTCATCTATCCCATTACAGAGTTGGGTTATGTACACTATAGACTTTTGCAACTGAGTTGCCAGCCTCTTTACTGTGCTCTCAAGCTGAACGACTTTCTTGTTAGATGCGGGTCAATCACAACCAATTTTACCTTAGTGATTGGACAATCACCACGTTTTAACTCGTAATAACCTTACAAATGAACTGTAATTCATACATCTAGCTATCAATTATTCTAACAATATTTCAAATATGAACAGAAGTTGGACGACTTAATTGATAGACAACATATGTGATTATATATCAGTCAAATAAAATAATATGACAACCAATGTCCTCTAAGAATTGACATTAAGAAGGTAAAAGAGTACATACATGCATTAAATTCAACACTACATCGAGCAATCACATTGAAGTTCAAGTATTCATGTTTGAAACCTACAAGTTCATTTCTAAAGTTTGATTTTAAACCTAACAACACAATGGTACGTGGCATTGTTACACTATATGAATCGAGAAAGCAAGTTCTTGCTATAACTCCTAAGCTCGTGAAATACCGATAAGCCTCATGGGAGCTGCATCATGGGATAGCCTATATAGCATCCTAAGGATTTATTATGCAAAGAATTGTCATTATTAAACCTATGAATTTCTTATGTTATACTAAGTTTCAATTAGTCACAATGAAGTTCAAGTATTCATGTTTGAATTAATCACCTACAAGTTCATTTCAAAAGTTTGATTTTAAGCAAGCACCATGGTACGTGACATTGTTACACCAAATGAATCGAGAACTTCCCGATGTGACTCCTAGCCTCATGGAATTTTTCACCGATAAGCCTCATAAGAGCTACATCATAGCTTTCCAGCCTATATACTGTCCTAGGGGTTTATTATGCAAAGAATTGTCATGTCTATTAAACCTATAAATTTCAATTAATCACAATGAAGTTCAAGTATTTATGTTTGAATTAATCACCTATAAGTTCATTTCCAAAGTTTGATTTTAAAGAAGCACTATGGTACGTGGCATTATTACACCATATGAATCGAGAAAGCAAGTTCTTGTTATGACTCCTAGGCTTGTGGAAGTTTTTCACAGATAAGTCTCATAGGAGCTACATAACGAGTTTCCAACCTATGTACCGCCTTAGTGGTTTATTATGCAAAGAATTGTCATGTCTATTAAACCTATGAATTTCTTATGTTAATACTATGTTGCAATTAATCATAATGAAGTTCAAGTATTCATGTTTGAATTAATCACCTACAAGTTCATTTCCAAAGTTTGATTTTAAACAAGCACTATGGTACGTAGCATTGTTATACCATATGAATCGAGAAAGCAAATTCTTGCTGTTACTCCTAGGCTCGTGGTATTTTTCACCGATAAGCTTTATTGGAGCTATATCACGAGTTTCCAGGCTATATACTGTCCTAAGTATTTATTACGCATTAGATCATCCATAAGATCTCAAACTCATTCCTTATATAGTAAATATTTATGTAATTCATACATCTACTCATCAATGATTCAAACAAAACCCAAACATAAGTACTTAGACCATTAAAGAAGAACATAAAAACTCATCAATGATTGTAAGAATATTCTAAACAACAACACAAAATCATGACCCCCTTTGCATTCACACAAAACCCAAACACAAATAGTCGTACTATTAAAGCAACACATATGATAGACATTAGTTGGACGACTTACCTGGACGAACAGACAACCACAGACTACAAAGAAGAAGGATGAGTGACTCTCTTTAACACAAAATAGGGTCTACTAAAAAGAAAATTTTATATTTAATCTAATACACTTGTTTAATAGTTTTTTATTTATATACATTGCATACAACACCAAATTTCACTATAAGCATTAACACTTGAAACTCTTATGATTCTTTACAAAAAATACTATGATTCCATACAAAAAAATATCATCACTCTTTACAAATAATACCACGTGCATTAACTAGAAGTTTGTTGTTTTGTGTTTTGATGACATTTTGGTGTACAGTAGGGATTTTGATGAACATATGTCTCATTTATAACACACAAACTCAAATAACACACAAACTCAAACACACTATACTCAAACCGACATTCATATATAAACATTTAAATGAAGACTTTAACTAATCACAATGGGACGAGGTTTAGCTAAACAAAGACCCACATATGAGTTTTTGATTTGAAAAGCATTGATCCTAAAATCTTAATCCAAAATGAAGAAAAAAAATAAAAATCAAAACTAATGGTTATAAATTCAAAAAATATAAAAAAAAGTCTTAAAGTTCATTTAAACCTCATTATGAATATGAACTTGATTTAACCTATGTTAAGTTTTAAAGACAATAAGAGAGTAATATTAGGCCTGACCCACCCTTATCTTAGAAACCTAATTAAAGAAAAATATTTTATTATGTTTTATTAAAATTCTAATAATCTAAGAACCAAACTAAAATAATAAAATAAATTAAAAGGAAATTGGTCTAGCTTTCCGAATCTTATCATAAGTCTTATCAAACCTATAAAAATTTGTAATATGCCATACATAAACCAAATATGATCAAATTTAACATAAATATCATAATGAAAATATGCATATAAGTAAACACAATATAAATATAATAAAAATATAAAAATTACCTAAAGAACAGTGAATAAAAACCTGAACATAAATAATATGAAAAACCTACAATATTAATCTCAAAATATAGTAGCCTGTTCCTATACTTAGGGATTTATAACTAGATTAAGAAAATCCCATGAGATTACATGACGTGTGGTTCGGCCAGATTTTGCTGGGGCTGGACGTTGTTATTCGAATCCATGACCCTGTGAGATTTCCGTTGCTGAATACCTGCAAAGCAGATAAAGGCACGCCGGGGGTTGATTCCCGGGAGGCCCCTCCGACGCTCAAGTCAGTCTTTCTGGGAGGGTTTTAGTAGTTTTCTGAAGAGAAAAGTAGGGTTCTGGAGTCGTACCTCTATCATGGCGAGATAATGAGTTTA
>JANZLH020000427.1:163964-208924 GCA_026770325.2 Erythroxylum fimbriatum
TTCATCGTGGGATACTCGTCGGAGCGACCTTCGGGTTTCCCGTTGTGTACCCTACGATGAGGGGGCGCTACATTCTGGGTGGGACAAGTTAAGAATCATGATGCTTGAATGATTGGAGAGGATATTATTACCAAAATGTGCATATGATTAAGGGAAAACAGATAACCAACTATAATTAACCAGGGCCCTGTCCAGCTTCCGTCTAATTAAATAAGAGCCCTGTTGTTTGTCAGTCCAAGTAAGAAGTTTACCATTAAAACATAGGTCAGTCAGTTGAACTCAATGGAGAAACTTGTAACTAGTTGTAGGCCTTGCCCACCATCAGTTTCTATAGTGGCATTGATGCAGTTGAAATCACCAACCACTAACCAAGGGTCTACGATGATCCTTTCTAGTTGTTGCAGAGAATTCGATAACAAATCTCGTCGAAATTGAAAGTTGGAAGCATATATGATAGAAAGAGCAAATTTGGTATTTGTGTTATTGAGTGGACACGATAAATGCAGATGTTGAGAACTTTCTTCAAGCACCTGGACAAAAACACGTTTCATGTTATAGTAGCAAAGAATTATGCTATTATAGTGAGAAGATAAGTTGGAAATAAGGGACCAGTTAACTCCCAAAAGCTTAGAGATGTCAGAAAGGCTTGAAGCTCTAATTTTGGTTTCTAATAAACCGACTATACAAGGCTTTTTAATGATATCTTTAACCATAACTTGTTTATGAGGGTCATTAAGCCCTCGTACGTTTCAAATAAGCATCATCATAGAAGGGTATCCCCTCTAGGATTTGTGTTATTCTTCTACGAGCTGATCTTCTTTTGGAACTAGTATTAGGATTTGAAGTTTGGAGAGTTGAGCTGCCTTGATTAGTTTAACTAACGATTTGGTCCTTTAGCGTCAAAGAATCTTCCTTAGCTGGAGATGCAAAATTATGATTCACACCATGCTTAGAATTTTCCAATGAAAAGGGAGATTGGTTCGATATTTATGAATTGTTAGCAGATTCTAAACGGACTGTCACCTGAGTTTCTATAGAACTATCAGACTGATCTGAAGTATTAAGTGCATTAGTGTCAAGTTCAGTTGTACATGTAGGTTGAGATTTGGAAATGTGGTCATCCTGATTATCATGGCTTACAAACTACTCCTTTTGCTGGAAGGTATGGGAGTCCTCAACCAGAGTAACAACAGTGAGATTCATATTTGTCTCAGAATGCTCCAGTGAATTAGCAGTTCGTCTGTTCAAGACAGTTAGATGTAGGATGCATGATAGAATTAGGAACTGCCATCACTTTAAGATCTTGTTGATTTGGCAAAGTTAACGAGTTGGCGTTCGCAGAGGGATCAACATTTTGATTTGTAAGCAATTCATCATGCCATCTAGTCTTGAAAGTTTTGCCAGTAGGCCTCCATTGTTTGTTGATAATATTAGGTCGTCAGGGGTATGAGATAGGAATCCCAATGCATTGGAGTTCACCAAATTCATCCAACTTGAACATAGGTAGTTTATTTGGTAAGACAGAATGTCTATCCACTTCAATGCAGATCTTTGCGTAACAAATTCACTCTATATAGGCAGATTGTGTGTCCATGCAGATCGATTTACCGATAGAGCTAACCAAGTAACTCAGGCCATCAATGGTCCAAAATTTAAGAGGTATATTATGAAATTGAACCCAATTGGGAAGACATTAATGCTGCCCCTATCACCCTCTAAACTTGGTTTTCATTTTCGCAAGAACAGAGTTCGATTCTTGTGTTTAGTTCTTATTTCTATGCCATTTGGAATAGGTAATTCTTGTTCTATAATCTCGAACAGAGGACAGAGTGAGAGTCTGAGAGATGCAGCATAAAGAAGAGAACCAGATAGAGGAAGAGACACAACACACACACACATAAAGAGAGAGAGAGAGTTATTGTCAATGTTTTAAAAATCGGGCCGAAAGTTAAATTAGTAAGGGAAGAGGTTTAAGGTTTAAAAGGTTTGACCGGTATCAAACCATCATAAAACTGGTTAAATATTTAATAAAATTAAAAGTTTTAGAATATAATTGAAATAAATTGACCTTACCCATAGAAAAATTTAAAGTTTAATTTAAAAAGGAGATTTTTAAATGAAAAAGTAATTGATTTATAAAAAATTGATTAATTTACGCAATTAACTAATTAACTAATAAATTAGTCAAATTTTAATAATAATGGTTATTAAAATAAATCAAATTAGAAAAATTAAAAATTGAACCAGAGAGTCCATTTAAGATATTTATAGATAAAACAGTTGAGTTTTTTTATTGCTTGATAATTATAAGTGAGTGTCATACAATCAAATATATGACCAGCTTAGTGCCTTGCTCACTAGAAGCATTACCTAGTAAACATAACAAGGAAGAAAGCGAGATTGAGAGAGACGTAAGAGACAAAGGTGAGCAAGAGGGCGTGATGTTAACATAAAATATAGCGAAAGGGAGAGTCACATAAATTTAGGGATTTAAAGATTTGGGAATTCTGAAATCTTAAAATTTCAAATTAATTAAGAATTAATAATTTACTACGAAAAATATTCACATAAGTAGAATTAATAGAACGGTCACAATCCATTCAATTAATGGCTATTTTAAATATTAATGTTTCATATCAATAAACTATAGGATCTAATTTAAATTTTAATGCAAATATTAAATGATAAAACGTTACATTAACCTTTAAACTAATTAAAACTTCTCAAGTGATAATATACATTTTATTCTTCATCATCATACCTCGAAGTCTCGCATTGAAGCAGGGTTTGGGGGATCTGATAGTATAGCCTTACTCCTACATTGTAGAGAGGTTGTTTTCAGTAGGTCCAAATGCAAATATAACAAGGATAATAATGAAATAGGTTGAAAAAGTAAATACGTAAATAATGTACAAGGATAATATACAATTTATTATATAAAATTAAAAATTAAAATTTTTAAATAAAAAAGATTAATACCAACAAATCGAGAAAAGTTCCTTAAAATGATAAAAACAATTGAACTTATGAATCACAAAATGTGAACATTCTACCATATTAATTGAGGTAAAAAAACAATAAATAACAAAAATAAAAAATCCATATAAAATCTCTATTTACCAAACCTTGTAATTTGACGAGTTTAGACATATTTACTTTTAAGTTTATACAGAAGACTGCGGAGTACAGGTGTCTCTCAGTCCCGCGTTAGGCTTTAGTCTCTCGTTAGGCTCTGGAAACCACCTCTCTCCTGCACAACACTGCTCAACTCCATGTCTTAAACCAAGAAAATACCCTAATTTATTTTGAACAATATAATTCAAGAGAGAGTCCTTTAGGGTTTCGGGATTTGGTGGTGAGACCACTAGAATGGCTTCTGCGTCGCAGGCCTTCCGATTTCTGGGACCCGTCTCCGGCGCCGACACTCTTAATCGCATACTCGCTGATCTCTGCACGCGGGGCAACCCCAAGGTACTCTCAAGATTCTTCCTTTCGCTTAATTGATTGAATTTGGGGTCCAAAAAAAGTGAGCTTTTTTTAATATAACTAAACAGGAGGGGGCTGCTTTAGCATTCAGAAGACATGCGGAGGAAGAAGCGCGTGATCTTAGCGGAGAGGCGCTGTCGCGGTTTATGGATCAGTTGTATGAGAGAATTTCTAGTCTTTTGGAGAGTAGTGACGTGGCTGAGAATTTGGGAGCTTTAAGAGCAATTGATGAGTTGATTGATGTGGCACTCGGTGAAAATGCTTCTAAGGTGTCCAAGTCCTCAATTTACATGAGAAACGTATTTGAAAATAAACGGGATCCTGATTTATTGGCTCTTGCTAGTCGAGTTCTTGGCCACTTGGCTAGGGCCGGTGGTGCAGTGACTGCTGAAGAAGTGGAGATTCAGGTATACTAAGCTTTTTTGGTTGTTGTTCATGATGATGTTGACATTATTTAATTCTTTGCAGGTAGCATTATATATGTCTATTTGTTGTTTTAGGTGAAAATGGCTGTAGATTGGCTTCGAAATGATAGAGCAGAGCACCGGCTTTTTGCAGCTGTCTTAATACTGAAAGTAAACTTTTTTCGGCACCTTTTGTTTTAGATGCATTGAATTGGTAATTTTATTAAGTTGCTTCTCTTTACTTTATGTTCTTATTATTCCAGGAAGTGGCAGAAAATGCTTCCACTATATTCAATGTTCATGTTGCTGAATTTGTTGATGCTATCTGGGTTGCACTGAGGCATCCAACCCTGGCAGTAAGGGAGCGGGCTGTGGAGGCTTTGCGTGCTTGCCTTAAAGTTATTGAAAAGCGTGAGACTCGCTGGCGTGTGCAGTGGTTAGTAATATATTGTTGGATGCTGTAATTGTGGAAATATCTGACATAAAATAATGTTGCAATTGAAAAACCTGTGAATATACATACCTGCTCTTACATCCATTTTGCATATTTAAACATTTCATGTATCTTATTTGCTCATAATGAATGATAAAGTCTTATACTTGTTTAGTTCATATCCTCTGTTGGATTTGATTTTTGCAGGTATTATCGCATGTTTGAGGCTACACAAGATGGTTTAGGTAAAAATGCTCCTATTCACAGCATTCATGGGTCTTTACTTGCTGTTGGAGAGCTTCTGAGGTTAGTAACAAATCCACTGACAAAAATCTGTTTCCTATCCACCAATGGTGAGATCAACAGAATTTGTTCTTGATGTACATCTCACAAATGATCTGCCTTGAGTAAATTTGATTTTTGATAACTGATTGCATGTTCTTATTTCCAGCCAAAGTCTATTTTCTTTTCCTTTTTTTTTTGTCTATGATCAATCATCGTCTTTTATTAGATGGTGTTAAGAGCTGTAAATGCTTTCTGTGTCAGATGACCAACTATTGCTGCCCAATGTAGGGCCAATAGAAGCATAACCTAGGTAAATCCATGATTGAGAATTTGTGAATAGAT
Organism: Erythroxylum fimbriatum; assembly: GCA_026770325.2. Lineage (NCBI taxonomy): Eukaryota > Viridiplantae > Streptophyta > Magnoliopsida > Malpighiales > Erythroxylaceae > Erythroxylum > Erythroxylum fimbriatum. Next base: position 168,915 of record JANZLH020000427.1, read on the forward strand.
TTAATTGATTTAATGATGGTAGTTGTTATTAACATTCTTAAATAAATTCACATAAGGCCCTTAACATGTCTCTTTCCTTATTCTATATGCAATATCCTATTTCTTGCTTATCCTTTGCAATTGAAAGTTGCAAGGGATGAGATTATGTCGACCATGGAACTCCTTTCTTTTTTGGAAACATGTATCCTTTGCATGCATTGTTTAGTTGCTTGTTAGTGTTTAAAAAGTTTGGTTTAATTGCATTATATCGCAGGAATACTGGTGAGTTCATGATGTCAAGGTACAGAGAAGTTGCTGAAATTGTTCTCAGATACCTAGAGCATCGTGAACGACTTGTTCGCCTTAGCATAACGTCATTGCTACCTCGCATTGCTCACTTTCTGCGGGACCGATTTGTTACAAACTACTTAGGGGTTTGTGAACTTCTTTTCCTCTTTCAAAAGTGACTACTTTTCACAAGCACTTTGGACCACATTTTATAATCTGTATTTTCTCAAGTTTGTTGAATACAATATTCTTGTATCTTGCAGATATGCATGAATCATATTCTTACAGTTCTGAGTATACCTGCTGAACGTGGCAGTGGGTTCATTGCTCTAGGGGAAATGGCTGGTGCTTTGGATGGAGAACTTGTTAATTATTTGCCGACAATAATGTCTCACTTACAGGATGCAGTATGTAATTGATTTGTGACATGTATTATTCTTCTTGACTGATTTGCCCCCCATATATACCAAAAATGTTCATTTATTGGTTTTTTCCTGTACTTTATCATGTGGAACAGTATCATTGACTCAAAGTCCTCTTTCCTTCTTAGATTGCACCACGAAGGGGTAGACCGTCACTTGAGGCTTTATCGTGTGTTGGAAATATTTCAAAAGCCATGGGGCCAGCGATGGAACCTTATGTTCGCAATCTTTTAGACATAATGTTCGCTGCTGGTCTCTCCCCCATGCTTGTTGAAGCCCTTGAGCAAATAACTGTTAGGTATACTCTAGCATTCATTTCTAATCTATAGAAGTACATTTCTTTTCTTTGTTTCTGGAGACATAATATTCATTTGTGCCATTTGTCTTTGTTTCAGTATTCCATCGCTGCTATCGACCATTCAAGACCGGTTGCTTGATTGCATTTCACTTGTTCTTTCGAAGTCTCACTATTCTCATACAAGGCCAGCTGTTCCACTCGGTCGTAGTGTAGCCGCTAATGCACCTCAGCAAATGTCAGACTTCAGTGGTTCATCTCTAGTTCAACTTGCTTTACAAACTCTGGCTCGTTTTAATTTCAAGGTTTGTTAACATGTATCTCTTGGTTGAGAATGTGTAAAAATCTACTCTCTGCTGATGGCAATTCACGGTCCAGGGTCATGAGCTTCTTGAATTTGCTAGAGAATCTGTGGTTGTATACTTGGATGATGAAGATGGAACCACACGAAAAGATGCTGCCCTTTGTTGTTGTCGATTAGTTGCAAACTCTCTTTTCTGTATAGCATCTACACAATTTGGTTCTAGTCGATCCAATCGAACAGGAGGAAAGCGACGCCGCCTTGTTGAGGAGGTTTGTTTTTTCCTTTCTTCTTTGTTGGTATATCAAGCGCTCAGTCTATATTGTTTCTCTCCACACCAATTTTCTCTCTTTCTTTTCATCCTACAGCTTGTGGAGAAGCTTCTCATTGTGGCAGTAGCTGATGCTGATGTCACTGTTCGCCATTCAATTTTTTCCTCCCTGCATGAAAACAGAGGCTTTGATGATTTTCTAGCGCAGGCTGATAGTCTCAGTGCAGTTTTTGCTGCTCTCAATGATGAGGTATGGATTTGAACCTTGTGGGAATTATTTTGGGTTGATTCATGTTGTTTTCCTATTCTATATGCTTGTTAAAGGTACCTAGTGAAAAGCACTGTTTCTTGCACATCAGAGGTATTTGCAGTAGGAAAAAACAGAGATCTAATGTGATTTGGGGTTTCATTTGTTAGCATTATCTGTATAAGCAAGCTCTTTGGATCTATATTTTCCTCCATATATTTTGTTGTGTTATGCCTTTTCCTCAATATTGTGAAAGCTCTCTAAGTCCCTCCTCCCCTCTCTTTCTCTTGTTGTATTTGAGCATATTCTTCCTTTCCTCTGGATAAATATAATTGTCTTGGCCTGTTTGATATCTCTGACCCCTCAGAAACTTTGTAGATATAGCGACATGTGGTATGTATAAACAGCTTTTTGGGTGCTCAGTTTATGTTGTATTTTGTTAAATTTCTGCTGAAAAGTGCATTTACTTGATAACGGTGGATATTCTTACAAGATTGTCCCTTGCTTGAAACCATTTAATGCTGTTTTCTGCCAATAAACTATGGGGTTGTTATGTAATAGGATTTTGAAGTTAGAGAATTTGCGATCTCAGTGACGGGCAGATTATCGGAAAAAAATCCTGCATATGTTCTTCCAGCATTACGTCGACATTTGATACAGTTGTTGACTTATCTAGACCAAAGGTGATATGAAAAGAGCTTACTTGCTAGGCATCTATGATAAACACTGCGTACTTTTGCTCATGGGTTTTAACATTGTTTCACATTTGTATGTTGATAAAAATTCTTACGCTTATCAACAGCGCAGATAACAAATGCAGGGAAGAAAGTGCGAAGTTATTAGGCTGTTTAATACGCAACTGTGAACGGCTTATACTTCCATACATTGCCCCTATACACAAGGTTCTTTTGTCTTTTAGTTGGAAACTGTCTATTGATTTTCATTTATTTTCCTGTCAATTAACTGAATGGTACTTTTACAGGCACTTGTGGCTAGACTGCTTGAGGGAACTGGAGTAAATGCGAATAATGGGATTATTAGTGGAGTCCTTTTAACTGTTGGGGATCTTGCTAGAGTGGTGGGTGAACCCCGTTTCATGAATTTTACCTTTCTGCATTCTAATGTGTCATTCATGGCTGTTTGCATAGTTTATGTACACATGTCTTTTGGAGTAATATTAGCTGAGAAGGATACCTTATTTGGTTAGCAGCTGAGTGTCTTAAACTTCTTTTGATTCTAGTTCATTAACATGTCTTTTTATAGAAAAAAAATTACTAATTTTCTTTACATTTGCAATGCTTTTAATGTGAATGTGCTTCTTTGTGTTTTTTGGGAAGATAAAGGAATTGTGTTAAATAAATCCTCACGGGGGCTTACAAGGCAAAACATTAAGTTCACAGAATATGAAACAAAGAAAGCAAGAAGAATTGGAGGCAATCTCCATAACAAAGAAAACAAAACTAAAAAAAACATAAATTTCCAATTGATTAGCCTGTTTTCCAGAGGCTGTCTTCAATATAACTCCGGTGAGAGAACAACAATTGTTAGATTCTATTGGCTAGCAACTTGTAGTAAATTATTTTCAGTGATACTTGTTTGAGACTGTTGAAGTAGACTGTGCTTTGTGATATTCTTTTATCTCTGTGTCCATGATCTTATGCTTTTGCCTGGCATCTTTGTTTCTTCCTCTTTCTTTCACTCTCATACTTTTGTGGTGTGTTGGATACATTGTTATGGTTATTTTACAATTTTCCATTTGCTTGTGCGCTACTTACTCTATATACATGCGACCTAAATAGGCTAGTGTTTTGTCAAGTTGTTTTTTATAGCTGTTTTCCTTTTTTTTTTTTTCTGTGCACTTCATTGATGGTATTTGATCTATGTTTATTTTCCATCAACTCTGTCGAATATCTTAGCCTGATTGCTCATAACTAAATCATTTTGTTCCCTTTTTTCTGGTGTTTGTTTAGGGTGGTTTTGCTATGAGGCAATATCTTTCGGAATTGATGCCTTTGATTCTTGAAGCACTGTTGGATGGAGCGGCAGCTACAAAACGTGAAGTAGCTGTTTCAACACTTGGTCAAGTTGTTCAGAGCACTGGGTAGGTGAAATGCTCTTATTCTACTTTGAGATCAATATGATTCTTCTATATGTAGTGGCATTGACCATTGAGTGGTGTTGGATCATTTGGAATTTCTTCAAAATTGTTTACTGGTAATTATTTATTCATGTAAATAGGGCAAACTTGGCCCAATATTGGTCCCACGCCAGGCCAAGTTTGAGCCAAACCTTTAATATGGTGGTGCATTACAAAATTGGAAATGCCAATCAAATTTCGAAAATGGTTCCAAGCATTTCTAACAAATGCTGTTGAGAACTGCTGTTGAGAACTGCTATTGAGTGTCAAGGTGGTAGTTGATGAACATACCTGAGATAGTATAAAATCCCCAGTTGTACATGTTTTCAGTTTCTTTATTGTTTGATATCAAGGTTATAAGGTTGCCTTAAGTTGCCATTTCATTTGTATGAAGGTGCCTTGATGCATATACAAATGAACTGAGGACTTGGAGAATCCTGTTTAGATTTGTTCAAACCATTATTTAAAACTAGGAAGTACTCTTGTATTGTTAGCATATTTGATTGCTATGGACTTCAAACCATTTGCTCCACTTCTAATGGTAGAAAGCTTCATCAATTGACAAGGTTGCAGTAGAAACTAGTTTTAATGTTGCCAGCTAAATAATAAAATGATGTCTTCTGCTTTTAGGTTTTAGTGAATGTTTACTTGTATCTAGATAATCTTTATGTAGTATGATGGCAAGTCTGTGATATTTGAAGCAATTGTTTCCTTTTTTCTATTGATAGGTATGTGATAACTCCTTATATTGAGTATCCACAATTACTTGGCTTACTCCTAAAATTGTTGAATGGTGAGTTGGTGTGGTCTACCAGACGTGAAGTACTAAAGGTAACCTTAGGTCTACTCAAATAATTAGTGCGTCACTTAGGTCTACTCAAATAATTAGTGCGTCATGTGGTTGTTTTTGATGCACTACATATCCATTGGCTTCATCAGGTTCTAGGAATTATGGGAGCCCTGGATCCTCATGTGCACAAGAGAAACCAGCAAACACTGCCTGGGCCACATGGAGAGGTTTCCCGTGCAGCAAGTGATTCTGGTCAACACATTCCATTGATGGATGAATTACCCATTGACCTTTGGCCATCTTTTGCTACTTCTGAAGATTATTATTCAATGGTACTTCTGGCAATGCATTTGTCATTCTACCTATTTCTTTTCTTTTGCAGTACATATTTCTTGTCTCAAGCTTGTTTAAAAGCTTTTTTTTATTCAATAAACTCAGGTGGCTATTAATTCTCTCATGCGAATTCTTAGGGATCCTTCACTTGCTAGTTACCATCAAAGGGTGGTAGGATCTCTTATGTTCATATTCAAGGTATATTTAATGTTAGTTTGTTATTTCCTTGTTACTTTTCCCTAATTGTTAGGATTTATTTGCTCTTATTGTTCGATGTCTGATGCCGCTTATTGGTAAATGTGTTTTGCAAGATCAGTCTATGGGCCTTGGTTGTGTTCCATACTTACAAAAGGTTGGTGCCCATCTTCCAGTTGTATGTTGTATTTCTCAGCCTCCCTATAACACCTCTTTGGGCATTGTTGGTAACAAAATGAATAAAAGTTAATAATGGACATGCTTAGATGATTTAATTGTTCTACTTTACTGAAATGTAGAAAGGAACCTCGTTTTGATAAGATAAATGTTCATCAAGAAGTTGGAGATGGCAATCTTTTGTATAATATTATTATTCATTATTGTGAACATACAAGATTCTCAGTAATTTCTTGTATTACACTGCATGATCACTGGATGCTTGTTTACTGGTCATTTGTGTCAGACATAGTTGTTTGTATTCGAAGGAAATGTAACTTGTTTTTGCCTCCTATATCTGTAGGTTTTGCCTGATCTATTTCACACTGTTCGCACATGTGATGATTATCTTAAGGATTTTATCACATGGAAACTTGGAACTCTTGTCTCAATTGTGCGCCAGGTAAATAGGAGTTCATAGACAAACATGTCACAGTACTGCAGAATGTTTTTGATTCAATTTGAGTTTTTACTGTACTTGTGCAGCACATTCGTAAATATCTTCAAGACTTGCTTACTTTAATATCTGAACTGTGGTCCTCCTTAAGTCTGCCAGCTACCAGTCGTCCTGCTTGTGGCTTCCCGGTAGGTTGATTCTTCTTCTTGGTTATTCTTTTGTTGGCAACATTTACTTGAATGAGACATATCAATTGGTTTTCTAAATATTGTACTCTTTTCTACCCCCTTGGTTTTTCTTAGGCTTATTGTAAGTGCAATTTTTGTCTCAGGTTCTGCATTTGGTGGAACAGCTTTGCTTGGCTCTTAATGATGAATTTAGAAAATATCTTCCTGCAATTTTGCCATGTTGTATTCAAGTTCTGAGTGAAGCTGAACGATGTAATGACTATACCTATGTTCTTGACATACTTCACACGCTTGAAGTGTTTGGTGGTTGGTGCTCTTTCCTCCTATGATACGTGCATTAATATCGATTATGCTGATAATTCATTGGAAACTTTGTTGTACTAACAAAAACCATTGACATAGCTCTTAAGGATTATAGGATGCTTGTAGTCTTTAAACGTGTTGATAAGGAATTAGCTGCAATGCGTATTCTACCTTTCAGTAAGTGGTGAAAGGAAGAAACAGTAGTATTTTCTGTTGACTTGTGGCATGAATGATAATAAATTGTTTAATTAGATCTAGGTGGTGAGAAGTATTCATATTTTCTGCATAAGACGTAAATCTACTGTCTAAGTTTCTACCTTTGAAATGTACTAGTGGTGCTCCATGACCGTAATCACGAAATTGAGTGGAGTCATTAGGTTTTAGCTTTTAGTATAAATTCATATTGCAATAAGAGATTCATAATTTTAGATTTTGCTTTATTTATGGTACATTTTAGATTTTGTTTCTTGCTAAACCTTAAAGAATATCAAACTGCTGTCAAATGATGTAGGAACATTGGATGAACATATGCATTTACTTCTTCCTGCACTTATTCGACTACTGAAAGTAGAGGCTTCAGTTGAGATAAGACGTGCTGTTATCAAAACATTGACAAGATTGATTCCTCGTGTCCAGGTAGGCTCCTCACTTTTTGGCTAACAACACAATGCAATATCTGTCTGGAATTTTTGTGTGTACTTGAAGGAAGATGTGTATGAGAGATTGGAGTCGTTTGCTTTTAGCTGATGGGCCTATATAAAGTCTCTGCTAACCATGGTTATATCTTCTATGTCAAAAACTCCTTAAGGATTTGATTATATTGATGGATGTAATCTCTTGCTTTTGCTTATTTACTCAAATCTATTTTAGTTTGTATATTGACAATGCTTTTGTGTTTCTTTGTTTCACCAGGTCACTGGTCATATTTCTGCACTTGTGCATCACTTGAAGATAGTCTTGGATGGGTAGGTCAATTCCAGCCATATGGGTATATAATGAATGCTTTTCTTAGTATTAACTGTTTTCATTTGTGTGTGTATGAATTTTGCTCTTTGGTGTTTAGAATCCACTAAATATCTTATTGTTGATTTACAGTAAAAGTGATGAGCTCCGAAAAGATGCCGTTGATACACTTTGTTGTTTGGCTCATGCTCTTGGAGAGGACTTCACCGTTTTTATTCCGTCAATTCACAAACTAATGTTGAAGCATCGTTTGCGGGTCTAAGCTTTACCCTTTGATATATTCATTTCACTGATTGATTATTGAGGTTTCTCTTGTATTGTTTATATTTTCTCCTTTTGGTAAATGGTTTTATGTAATCATTTGCTCTGTGTAATTTTGAAACATGAACATATTCTGCTTTCAGCATAAAGAATTTGACGATATTGAAGGACGTTTGCGCCGACGTGAACCTCTAATTTTGGGCACCGCTGCACAAAGGTTGAACCGACGGCTTCCAGTGGAGGTTATTAGTGATCCACTAAATGATATGGATAATGACCCATATGAAGATGGAACTGATTCTCAAAGACAGCTTAGAGTTCATCAGGTATCTTTTGTTATGAACATGCTCAGTAGTTTATTTTCTTGTTCTTTCTTTTGACCTTATGCTCTAGATGTTTGGCTAGGCTCGGTGTAAAGATGAAGAAAACATAACCAAGTGGATTCTTTTACAAACCCTAAAGCTGCAACAACTAAACAAGAAGTTGAAACTCTTAAACAACAAGCTGGAATGCCTAAACAAGAGGCTGAAACACTTGAACAAAAGGTTGAAACCCTTGAACAACAAATCAAAATGCAGGAACAACAGATTGAAACAACAGGGCAGTAGGATGAAAGAATAGGACAACAAGCTAAAATAACATAATAGGGAGATGAAATGATTAACCAGCAACTACTTGGGGTTCCAGAGCTTGTTGGCTCAAAACTTGATGATATCCTTGGTATTTTTAATGAAGATTATGTTCAGTGGGTGATGAAGGAGAAGTAGATTTGAATGAAGATGCGAAATTAACATAAAATAGGAAAAAGGAGAAGTTATGAGTGCACTTGTAAAGTCAAAATTTAGTAATGATAGACAGTTAATGGGTTTGACTACAAGAAGCGACAATATGTATGTTCTTGATGCCAATGTGATAGTGAAGCAATGTGTTTTTGTTATGAAATCATGTGCAATTATAATGTTCAAGACTTATGGACATTGTCCATACTGTTAAACTATTTTTCAAAGAGGTATACGTCTCTATGGATTACCTTTAACCATTGTCTCTGACCTTGATGTGAAGTTTATGAATTATTTTTGGAGAACTCTATGGAAAACGTTGAACAATAAGCTTCAATCTAAATGTTGAACACTAAGCTTCAATTTTCAAGCTCTTTCAATCCCCAAAGCAGTGGACAAATGAAGGTGGTGACTCGAACCTTGGTGGCCTTGTTAAGATGTTTGGTTAGAGACAATATGAATAATTGGGACCTAATGGAAGAATTAGCATACAACAATTCTACATATAGGTCAACTTGTAAGAGCTTTGTTAAGATAGTTTTGGGAGTTCAGCTAAGAAAGCCTTTTGATTGGCTCCTTTACGCAAATAACACTAGTTAGTGTTAAAGCGGAAGGTTTTGTGCGAGAGATATCTTTGATGTGGTATGACGAAAGATAATCACCAACAACTTGACTTATAAAAACATGCTGATCAACATTGTTGATGGGTGGAATTCATTGAAGGGAATATGGTGATGATAAAGATTTGTCTAGAGCGTTTTCCAAAAGGAAAATATAAGAAATTTCATTCATAGAATGCTGAACCTTATAAGATCTTCAAGAAGATAAGTGTTAATGCTTTTGTTTTGGGATTACCAAGTGACATGGGAATTTGTCATATCTTTAATGTTGTGGACTTAACTATTCATCATGGATATAATGATGCGCAATCTTCTATTACAACTGTAAGAATTTCAACCACTCCTCATCTTAATAGGAGATAGAGGATGTTCTTGATGAACAAATTGTAGCCACTAGAAGTGGATGATATTGACGGTTTCTTGTCAAGTGGAAAGAAAGATCAATTTTTGATAGTACTTGGATTTTAGAATTTGAATTTTAGGGTTTGAATCCAGACTTATATGATTAGTATTTATCACATTTTTTGTCAAGGCGAATTCAGACAACCCGCGGAGAATTGATACAAAATAGTTTAAAGTCTATAAAGAAATAAAAGAGAAAAAATTAGTCAACCGCAAGCTTTAATATGTTAGGATTTTTTATTAGATAGGAAGTACTAGTAAGATAAATATGTTATTCTAGTTATAGATATGTTATCCTATTTGTTTAAGACTTGAACTTCTAAAACTTTTATCAGAATATGATTTGAATTTTTTAGGATCTCTATCCTACTAAAAATAGGAGTTTTAGGAACTTTTCTATAAATATCATGTACCCTTCAATAATAATATATCCTGAACCTTTTCGTCGCACTTGAATTTTCAACTCGGTGTAATGCTTTCTTCTAAGTGATTCATAGGGCCAAAGAGTGATTCCTAATTTCCTATCTTTGTTTTCTTCACTAAATTCCAGCAATTTTAACCCAAAGTTTCAACAAACAAAACCCTATATTCTACCCATATCAAACTTAAATTCCAGCTATATTAAACCTTGAAATCCTAGCCTAAATTTTCAGCAATCAAACCCTAAAATCTCAGCTATGTTAAATCTAAAGTTTGAGCATTCCAAGCTGAAACCTAGAATTGAAACTTGATATTTCAGCAGTCTAATATCACATTTTTCTCAAATTTTGTGAGTCTAGCTACTAGTTAACATTTCTTCAATTTGTCTTATGTAAATGCATTAGTAACTGAATTGCATGATGTTTAAGTTATAGTCAGTGAGAGGCTGCAATGCCTGCAACCAAAATTGAAGAATCTCTAACAAAGAAGTAGAGAACATGAAGGTTGTGGAATCAGTGGAAGTATTCACCATTTAGTATCAACTACCTTGTTTCTTAAAGCTGGAATGGTGTGCTAATACATGGTTGTTTTGCAAATACTAATTCTTGAGATAAACATGTTAGATAAACATGTTAGAGTGTGCTAATACATGGTTCTTCTACACTGGAGGAAATTCCAACCTTTTAAAGGAATGAAATCTGTGTGCCAAACAATTGTTTTATGACTAATTGATAATCATCAACAATCTGACCTTTTAAGACTTTCATCTCCACTAAACACACTAGGAATTTATTTTATATAGAAAGATGAAAGTAACTAAATAGGCTATGGAATGTTGAAAATTGATGTACGTAATAGAAAATTTGTTATATTGCTTCTATATGTACATTTATTCCACTTTACATATATATAGCTACATAAGGCATCTAAACTAGGTGACTAGGAAATTACAACTATAAATCTTCCTTAACTCCTCCTTGATTAATGCCTTAAATTCCTATATTAGCCTAGAATAAATCTAGAATTTTAAAAGAATATTTCCTAATCCAGGACTCCTCAAGCTGGCCTGTAATGTCTTTCATTGCCAGCTTGTTTATTGAATTGTTTTCCTAGCAGACCTTGGGGAGTATATCAACCTCTTGTTGAGAGATAGGAACATAGATTAGCCCACTTTCAAGTTTATCCTTGATAAGGCTCCTATCAAGTTTAATATGTTTAGTCTGATCATGAAGCATCAAATTATGAGCAATTGAATTGGTCTCTTTGTTATCACAATAGACTCTCATAGGAAGTGATACAAGAAACTTTAAATTTTCTAGTAATTTGTTAATCCACATAGCTTCTCAAACCCCATGTGTAAGGGATCTAAATTTTGATTCAGCACAACTTCGAGCCATAACATTTTACTTCTTCCTTCTCTAACTAACTAGCTTTCCTCCAACAAATCTGTAATATCTAGATTTTGATCACTTGTTTGCCACATTACCAGCCCAGTTAGCATCAATATAGACTTCCACGAGAAAGTTATCATGTTTTTTTGAACATCAAACCCTTTCTAGGAGTCCCTTTCATTTACTCTGGTATCCTAATGGCAGCTTCAAAGTGTTCTTCGCTTGGCATATGCATGAATTGACTTATCATGCTTGCAACAAACGCTATATTAGGGCAAGTATGTGACAAATGCATAAGTTTTCCCAACAAATGCTGAAATTTCTCCTTTGCAATCACATCTTCACTTTTAGGACTATTTAGATTAAGATTTACCTCAATTGGAATCTCTAGAACCTTGTCACCTAGAAGACTGGTTTCATTTAGTAAATCAAAGATATATTTCCTTTGATTTACAAAGATCCACGATCTTGCAAATTCTATGCTCAAAAAATATTTCAATTCCTAGGTCTTTAATCTCAAAGTGTTCAGCTTGCCTCTTCTTCAATCTTGTTCATTAATGTCATGTCATCAACATATACAATGAGAATTTCTTTTTTCCCTTTATTAGTGTGTTTGATAAAAAAGAGTATGATCTGCCCAGCTGTAATGATGCCTATATCCTTTTATAGTTTTCTTAAACCATTCAAACCATGCATCTGGAGATTGTTTGAGGCCATATATTGACTTCTTAAGCATGCACACTTCATTCTGGCCAGCAAACTTTTCAAAACTAGGAGGCAGACTCATAAAGACTTCCTCTTCCAAATCACCATTAGGGAAAGCATTTTTCACATCTAGTTGGTACAAGACCGAATTGAAATTGACTGCAAGAGAAAATAAAACACAAACAAAATTAATTTTGAGTAAACCATTTAACCGCAAGTCTAGCATTATATCTCTCCACACTACCATTTGCCTTGCATTTCACAGTGAATAAGTATGTAAACCCAACTGTTTTCTAACCTTTGGGCAGCTCTACAATCTCCCCGTATCCCATATTTCTTAAGCGCCTTCATTTCCTTCATCGCAACTGTTCTCCAATTTGGATCATCAATTGCTTCCTGAATATGTCTCGGAACAAACAAGTTAGAGATTTTTGATGCAAACGTGTTATGTTTTTGAGAGAGATGGTCAGTAGCAAAAATATTTTGCGAGTTTGTGATTAGTGCAGGAGTGAGTTTCCTTTTCTAAGTAATAGGAGCATCAAGATCACAAAATTCATGAGATATTGTATTGGGTCAAACAGGGGGTGAAACATAATGATTTGTATTTTGAGATTTGTCTTGAGTACCTGATTCTGGGTAAAGGACTAACTAGATGCTAGAGGAATAGTAGGTTTGTTACCCTTTTGATGATTCCTTCTTGCATAAACAACAACCTCTGGTTCCTTGGGATTATTTTGTAGTATCTTTCCCTCTTTCAAAGTTTCAACAATTTTTGGCAGAATAGTATTCTTACTAGTAGAAATTCATTTGCTTTTAGAAATACTAGTTGTAGAGGCCACTGTTTGAGGTAACATAGAAACGATAGGTAGTTGTCTCATCTATTTTCTTTCTCGAAACTCACCCCTTGAAGAAAATTCTTTTGAAAATAAGACTGATTCCCCATTTGGTTTGATGCATAATCAATGAAAACATATTTTCAGCTCTTGGATCAAGCTTGGATTGATCCTTATTTGATAAATGAACATAAGATTTGCACCCAAATATTTTTAGGGGTTAATTGGAGGAAATTTGGTTTTTAGGGAAATTTTTTTTGAAACACTCAAGAGATGTTATGAATTTAATTACACGGGTAGGCATTCTGTTTATCAAATAAGCTGTAGTTAACATTCCTCCCCCATCGAGATACTTAGGAGCATGCATATAAAACATAAGAGACTAGGCCACTCCTAATAAGTGTTACCATTTTGTTGAGGTTTATCAATACAAGTTGATTGATTTGAATGCCCTTGTATCTCAAAAAAATTCAAGATTTTCATTAAAATAGTTAGTACCATTATCAGTATGAAAAATATCATTTTTAGTTTGAAATTGTGTTTCAATCATGGTATAAAGATTTTGGAATACTCTCTTGACTTCAAATCTATCAGCCATTAAATATACCCAACACGACCGAGTGTGATCGACAATGAAAGTTGCAAACCATTTTTTTCTTGAATAAGAAGGAATTCATGAAGGACCCAAACATTCTTGTGAATTAAATAAAATGGTTGTGAACGTTGATAAGGTTTTGAAGGATACATATTACAGCTCTTTAATAAAGTGCAATGTTCACAGTGAAAAATAGATCAATCTGTTCCTTTCAGTAAGGTAGGATAATTTTTTAAGACTTAAAAAACTAGGGTCCTAGTCTATAATGACAATTTATTATATTTTTAATAGGGATAGAACTAATACTACTTACCTCTGGAGGTCATTTATCGTTGGAGATTTCTTCAAAATGGTAAAGACCATTGATCATTTTAGCACTGCCAACTTTCGTCTTCCAATTCATGTCCTGAAATACATAATAGGAATCAAAGAAAGTGACACTACAATTGGAAACTTTAAATAGTTTGCTAACAGATAGAAGGTTGCATGCAAGTTTGGATACGTGCAGAACATACTTAAGGGATAGATTATATGAAAAAATAACCAAACCTTTGTTATCAATAGGTGAGAAAGACCCATCTGCTATATGCCCTTTTGGTGACCCAAACAAGGAACATTAATTTGAAATAAATTTGAAAAGCTTTTCATGTGGTTAAATGCTCCAGAATCAATGATTCATGGAGCACATTGAGATAAAGAGTAACACAATGAAGCGTTTAAATCACTACATTTTTGTGCCAAAGAAGCATTAAGATTAATAAATAATCCATAATTAGATTGAGCAGTTTTAGGATTTGATCCACCTGCTGTGGAATGAAAGGGACTGTCTCAACTTCACTAGCAGTAGGATATCTTCTGATTTTCTTTTTCCTTCTTTTTTACCCTTCCAATTTTTTGGTTTCCTGTGGGGTTTCCATGGTATACCTTGGCTTGTTGCAATGGTCACAGCGAACATGGTTTCTGTTATCATGTTTCTTTGTAGCCAATCTGTCTGTACGGTTGTTTATGGCTGCTGGTGCAGGTTTTCTGTTATGCTGCCCGAAGCCTGTTTACCCAACATCACTAGTCAATGACTCTCGTCATGATGACCCCAACAAAAACTTCTACAATATATGGAAGGGGCTGTCTTCCAATTATTTGACCCCTAACCTCATCAAACTGCACATTGAGTCCTATGGGGAATTTGAAAATCTGGTCATCCTCTATCTTCTTGTAATGGTTTCAACCCTCAGAAGATTTCCATTCGTAACAATTGAATAAGTCCAGGTCTTGCCATAGACATTTTCGAGAATTAAGATACTTTGTGACATTGTCCCCACCTCGGCTAATCTCTCCAAGTTTCATATTTATTTCATACACTTGGGACTGGTTTTCAAAGTCGGAATACATTACATTAACATTATCCCCCAATTCCTTTGCTGTGTGATAACACATATAATTTAAACTGATATCCTCTTCCATAGTATTTACTAACCATGTCATAACCATGGAGTTTTCCGCATCCGAAATCGGATAGGTTAGGTAATCCAAGTTTGGCTCCTTCCTATCACCTGTTAAATAACTTTTCTTTCCTCTGCATCGGATGTGCATGTGCATAGATTATAGATTGGGACCAGTGCAAAAAATTCTCTCCCTTGATAGTAGTAATTTGAATTGAATGTGAAATCTGAAGATAAAGTCATGAGGATTCTTTTTGTTACTGACAAAATCCTTAGTTTCAGGAGAGGTTGATGGATGAACGAGGGTGTAGCATCTAATGTAACTTCAGACATGGTGGTAAGGAAGGAAAAAAAGAAAAAAGATTTCTTGTTCAAAAAAAAAAACCTGCTATGATACCATGAAAACTGATAATAAGAAAATTTGATGTATTGTTGCTGTCTGCACAGGTATTCTACTTTACATATATATGGCCACATAAGGCATCTAGACTAGGAAATTACCGCTATAAATCTTCCTAAACTCCTCCTTGATTAAAACCTTAAATTCCTATATCAGCCTAGAATAAATCCAGAAATTCTAAAAGAATATTTTCTAATCCAACAGATGTTCATTCCTGAGCGTGAGGATTGTGCATGGATACCCTTGCTCTTGGGGAAGAATACAGAAGCAACAGAGGATTTAACTCTTTGTTGTAGGATTAAAAGAAAGAAGATGCAAAGTTATGGATTAAAAGGATATTACAAGAAACAAATTTTAGCCTTGTGGTAGGAATGACAGTACGGTATCTTTTAACTGATGCTCCTTGTTGGAAACACAACTAACTCTTGGAGCATAGCCTGTTACATTTAATAGTTCCATGGAAGTGCCACAATTTGACATTTATATATATTTTATCTCATATCACCACTAGATTTATGTTGGTGTTTCATGCAACACTTTTTCTCTGTCTGTTGAACTCATAACTAGCAACTTTCAAGTTCTTTTCTAAGAAAAGTTCTGAATAGGTCAATGATGGTCGGTTACGCACTGCTGGAGAGGCTTCTCAGCGTAGCACCAAGGAAGACTGGGCGGAGTGGATGAGGCATTTCAGCATTGAACTTCTGAAGGAGTCACCATCTCCAGCATTACGAACTTGTGCAAGGCTAGCTCAGTTACAGGTGTGCCTCATATTGTTTGATATTGCATCTCTTCAGGTACTAATCCATAATTTTTGCAGCCTTCTGTTGGACGGGAGTTGTTTGCTGCTGGTTTTGTTAGCTGTTGGGCACAACTGAATGAGACTAGTCAGAAACAATTAGTTCGACATCTGGAGATGGCATTTTCGTCACCGAATATTCCTCCTGAGATTCTGGCCACTCTTCTGAATTTGGTATATCTTTTTTGTGATGTGACTTTTTGTTGTCATCTATGTCTGTTGGTTATGCAAAAATGTACTAGAAAAATAAGTTTTATATAGTTGCAACAGTTGTGGCGTTATTTTGGTCCAGGATTCTATACACATATAAGTTGTTATGTTAATGCACTTGTTTACTTTGGCTAAGCATACTTTAAAATTAGCATTGCTTGTTTTTTACTGGCCAATTATTTGATAGTAATTAAAATTATTGACTGATTTGTGTATGGCTTAGTTATGCAACAATGTACTATAAAAATAGGTTTTATACAGTTGCAGCAGTTGTGGACTGAGGACTTCTATGCACATATAAGTTATGTTAATGCACTTGTTTACTTTGGCTAAGCATACTTTGAAATGAGCATTGCGTGTTTTTGACTGGTCAATTATTTGATAGTAACTAAATTCATTGACTGATTTGTTTATGCCGTAATTGGTTCTTTTCTTCTAGATTTTTTGGTACTCACTATGATAACAAATCTGCTATTGTATAAATCAACGTCTTTTTGTCACTGGTCCATATATGAAAACATGGTTCGATGCATTTGTGTCCAAACTTCAGGTGTGGAAATTAATTGCTTGCTTGTGATAGAGCAATTGCTATCTGGATGAATAAGATGAGATTGTGGAAGTGCAACTTTCCTGTAATTTGACCATTTCTGATTTGGACTCACACTTCATATCTCATAGTTCCTCCATATATGTTATCTTAGTTGAGATAATTAATGGTGAAGGATAATATTCTGTAACATGTTGGGAAACTAGAGTCGAACTTGAATTTTATTAGGGTTTAATAGGTAAGTGTATCAGGACTCTATTTGGTATTGATATTCTTATGGTGTTGATACTCTTACGGCTCTAAATGTTCCTTGAGTTTCAGTATATGCATAATAAGATGGGTCATTGGTTTGTTTTCAGGGTAGGATAAAGATGGGAGAAGAGAATTTGAAAGCTCCTTATGCACATAGCTGAACTTTTTATTCATTAGTATTATATTAGGTTTCGTCTGTTTTGGTACTCGAGTGTTGTGTTGCTTATACAACTGAGATGCTACTTTGCAGGCAGAGTTCATGGAACATGATGAGAAACCTCTGCCAATAGACATCAGGCTTCTAGGTGCCCTTGCGGAAAAGGTGTTATTTTGGCTTTCACAGTTCTACATTGATGAAAATTTTATCATATGATAAGTTTATTAAGATTTTGTATGTCTGCTTCTTTCAAGTGTCGTGCATTTGCAAAGGCACTGCACTACAAAGAAATGGAATTCGAAGGTGCTTGCTCTAAGAAGATGGATGCCAATCCTGTTGCTGTAGTTGAAGCTTTAATTCACATAAATAATCAGTTACACCAGCATGAGGTCTTTTTCCTTTATGTCATGCTTTTAGATTATTATTACCTGCTTTTCTGATTTTAGCTTAGTTTTCTATCATTCTGACACTGTATCTGTTGATAATATTTAGGCTGCTGTTGGAATATTGACTTATGCACAGCAAAATCTGGGTGTTCAGCTTAAGGAATCTTGGTAATGATAACTGATCTTATGAAAGGAATACTAATTCTCCACTCCATACATACAAACTTCACCATGATATTGCTGTTGATTCTTTTTTACTTTTGTTTAGGTATGAAAAATTACAGAGATGGGATGATGCTCTCAAAGCCTATACTGCCAAAGCCTCTCAAGCATCAAGTCCACATCTCGTCTTGGAGGCTACTTTAGGTTTGTATTACATACTTCACATACCTGATATTTGCAATGCTTCCTTTATTTTTGTTGAGTTTTAAGGTTGTAATTTCACATTAGTGACTGTTTTTAATATTGGATCTATTATTTTACTTTCTATATGTTTTTTTTTGAAAAAGGAAAAAAAATAACATTAATAAAGAATGAAATTGTAACTCAAAATGAGGTTCAAGGGAATTCCACATATGATAAAACACATTGGAAATGCCTACCAAGAGTCAGAGATTACAATGCAATACATTGGTTAAATAGTTAGAGAAAGTAGTAGACTGGATCTGCAATTTGGTGCTAAATTCTTCAGAATGATTAGCTCTCTGGTTCCATTGATAACTTCTGTGATAAGTGATGCAGTTGATTTAAACTTGGACTCAAATCTTCTGGAATTTCTTTCTTCCAAATGATCTGCACACAAAGACCCATAGCTATTATGTAGATCTGTTTTTCGGCCTTAGGAAGAGAAGTTTGTTTTGATAACCAGTGAATGATGCTGGAGAGAGCGCTTCCTGGAACAGTCCAGAGACATTTCTGCTTCACTTGTTCCCAAATGACATTTGCTGCTGTGCACATGAAGAACAAGTGATCCCTTGATTCTTCATGTGCTGAACATAATGGGCAGGATCTATTGACATCGAGATAATTATGTCTGTCAGCAGTATTGAGCCTATTCTTGATGGTGAGCCAGGAAGAAAAGAAACCTTAGGGGGTAGTACTTTATGCCAAATGATTCTTTACCAATCAACCACTGGAATCTTCATTCTAAGCAGATCCTTAGTGAGCTTATTCGACAGTTTGTAAGTTGGTTGATCCTTCCAGTAAAAAATCAGGTCTGGATGGATTTGGAGAATATTATGGCTGAGGCTATCAGGAAACTGCTAGGTGTTTCCATTGAAGAAAGAGTTTAGTTTAGTGTGGAGGGGAAAGGTGAGAGAGTTTTTAGGTATACCTCGGAGGTGAATTGAGTAAACCTTGACCAGACCAGTCGAACCCTATGTTACTCAAATGATAAGGAAATGCTTAAGAAGTTAGCTGGTAGAGGTTATCCTGCAGCTTTATTTATTTAGTGTTAGTCAAGAGCATAGCATGTGCAAAGGCATATAACACATTAGTATGGTGGTACTTCCAATTTCTGTATCTACTACTTGTAAATGCAGGAGTTCAACACAGTTTCTTGTCTTGCTTAATCTCCATACCCACCATTTTCACTTGCCTTAGTAACACGCTATTGAAGTCTTCGTGACAAACATTTCAAGTTAGATATTTCATGTTATGTAAGTTTATGTTTCAGTTTTGCATGAGGTTGCGAGCCTGTTCTTTATTCACATTTTGACCTAATGGATTTCTTCTTGAGAGGCTGTGTTAGACTTAATATATGATCTAGTTTTAGGCCATATTAAGTATTTTCAGTGATTTCTTTACAATGAATAGCTTACTTGACCTCTTGAAATAGTTTCATTTGGGCCATCTTTGGAACTTATATGTTGTGTTGTGATATAATTTACTGGCTATTCCTTCTCACTTACATAGGAAATTCCCATTCTTTATCCAAGCACTTGAATAGAACTTCAACCTTTTCCGCCCTTTTTCTCTTCTTTGTCACCCTCAAGGATTTATGATGTAAATGTTTTTTTTCTTCTTTTCCATTTTGTTACTAGAATTCTGACATCTTTCATATTGGTTGTTCCCTGTGTTGATTCAATATCTTAATGTTTCATCTGTAGGAAGGATGAGATGCCTTGCGGCATTAGCTCGCTGGGAAGAACTAAACAATTTATGCAAGGAGTATTGGACTCCAGCTGAACCATCTGCTCGATTGGAAATGGCACCAATGGTGGTTTTCTGTTTTTATGGAGTAGTAATTAATAATCTTGGTTGCTTCTTATAGTGCAATGTGTTTATCTTAGGCTGCTAAGGCTGCTTGGAACATGGGTGAGTGGGATCAGATGGCTGAATATGTGTCACGATTAGATGATGGGGATGAATCTAAGCTTCGGGGTTTAGGAAATACTGCTGCTAGTGGGGATGGAAGTAGTAATGGTACATTCTTCAGGGCTGTCTTATTTGTTCGTAGAGGAAAGGTACTTATCATGCTAACTTTTCTTCTTACTGCAAGTCTTTTCCACTTTCTTTTCTGTTAATCTGTCATAATTTCCTAACTTTTATTGTTTTTGCAAGTATGATGAAGCTCGTGAGTATGTTGAAAGAGCTAGGAAATGCTTGGCAACAGAGCTTGCTGCTTTGGTTGGTTTTCATTTATTCCCAATTTCTGTACTTTCATGTCTTTCATAAATATTTGAGTCTCTCACCGCGTATTGTCAATTCTGATGCTTTGGGAGATGATTAAACTAAAATCAAAACAAATAAGTAAAAGAAAGGATCCAAATAGACACAATTTTCCTATTTTATTTTGTAGGGATTCATACATATGACCAAAGAAAGTTTCTTATAATTAAGTTTTATTATTCATACTTTATCGTCATGCCACATTACATGTGGTTCTATCGGAAACAGCCTCTCTATTAGATAAGGGTAAGGTTGCTTACTATCAGACCTCCCAAGATCCCGCTCCTTAGTAGGATTTCAACTGGGTGTTGATGATGATGATGATATTCATATTTTAATGTTTTAATATTGGTTTTCTATTTAATTTTTGATTTTTAAGAGGATCCTTTTGATTCATAATCATAGGAGGATAGGCAAATTTCATGGCTGATGAATTACTTTCTTGTTCTTAGTATCTCTAAATTTATATGATTGATATCATGAGATAATTTTATGTTTAGGTTCTGGAGAGCTATGAGCGAGCTTATAGCAATATGGTCCGTGTTCAGCAGCTGTCAGAGCTGGAGGAGGTGTGCTCCATTGTTTGATAGCTCATTTCAATTTTTTTGTTGGCTTTAGTTTCTTTATACAATACTACATCTGAGTAAATTGCACAACAATTTGTTTATCCATAGGTCATTGACTATTGTACTCTTCCTGTGGGAAATGCTGTTGCCGAAGGACGACGAGCCCTAATTCGCAATATGTGGACTCAAAGGATACAAGGGGCAAAAAGTAATGTTGAGGTAACTGAAATTGATGTACTTTTCTCTTAGCAAGTCTTTACATGTGATAACAAGGCTGTATAAGGTTTGAAGAATAGTGTCTGAGCAAATTGTGAAGTAGCATAGGAAATTTTACAACAATATTCTTTAAATTATTTGTATCTTCCGAATCTTTTTACAACTATATTTGACTATTCAAATAATATAGTTCTAAAAATTGCTATCAATATGCCACTCGATTCCCATTCTGAGTTTCTTTTCTGAAGTTTAATTTCCCTTTCAGACTTTTTACACCTAGTCCTACCAATGATTCCTTGTCACCAAATGGAAACTAGATTCTGCAAGCCTTAAACTGCCAAATATACAAGAGGCTCTGGTTTCAATTACTGGTATCCCTGTTTGCATTTAGAAGACCAATCGATTCAACCCTTCACTATTATTTCTAAGTTATATTTGCTGTTTTCTTCGGCATGATTGCTGTAGATATTTATATATATTTTGTCTCATTTTTTCCCTTCATTACCTTTTTAAGCTTTCTTCTTGGCCTCTGTTGTCCTCATTCAATCAGGTTTGGCAAGCACTTCTGGCTGTTAGAGCTCTTGTACTGCCTCCTACGGAGGACGTAGACAACTGGCTAAAATTTGCATCTATTTGTCGGCAAAACAACCGGATTAGTCAGGCTAAATCCACTTTGGTGAAACTATTGCAGGTTTAGTTATCTTTTAATTAACAGCTATGCTAAGTTTGTACTCCATTCTCCTTTGACTTTGCCATGTAACCTTGTCTCTTTTTTTTCAGTATGATCCTGAGACATGTCCTGAAAATGTGAGGTACCATGGGCCTCCTCAAGTAATGCTAGCATACCTGAAGTATCAATGGTCACTTGGGGATGATCACAAGAGAAAAGATGCATTTATTAGGCTGCAGGTATGTGCGAATATTTGTTGTTTGCTGTACAAGTAGTGATGTATTTGTTATTTTATGTACATGACTCCTATACACATTTTTTGTGGCTGGTGAATGCTGTTACAGAATTTAGCTTTGGAGCTCTCAAGTGCTTCAAATATTGAACCAGTTCCACCGACTGGCTTCATTGGTAGTACAAGTTCTAATGTACCCCTCATTGCTCGTGTATATCAAATACTTGGAAGTTGGCAATGGGCGCTATCTCCTGTGCTGGATGATGATTCTATACAAGGTGGCTGTTCCCTCTCCAAAACTAGTTTTCTACTTTAGGGAAAAGTGCTTTAGTTAATATATATTTCTTTTCTTCCCTGTAGAAATACTTACTGCGTTCAGGAATGCCACCCATTGTGCAAACAAATGGGCAAAAGCATGGCATACATGGGCTTTGTTCAACACTGCAGTTATGTCACATTATACAGTAAGAGGGTTCCCCAGTGTTGCCTCACAGTTCGTTGTTGCAGCTGTTACTGGATATTTCCATTCCATAGCATGTGCAGCAAATTCCAAAGGGGTCGATGATAGCTTACAGGTAAGATTTCTTGGTATGACATATACATGGTAAAACCACTGATGCTGCAGTATCCCCATACATTGGTTAATACTCTTATGCTATGTAATTATCATCGAGGAGTACAATATAAGCAAATCATTTACATGATAATTGACAAAATTTACCTATTTTTCAAGCCTTTTATGCTAAGCTAGAAAAAATGAGAGTTCTACTAGAGCACACATGAGCTTTTCCCTTTTATTATTATCAACAGCCCAGCAGAAATCCTGCTGATAAACACAGGGTTTAAGGAGATCTAGAAGTATGCAACTTACCATGAGCTTTTCCCTCGTTATGAAAATCTTCAGGGTTTCGCTTTAACTGCTTTCCTATGCAATTATAGGAAGTTCTGTTGTGTAAATTATTTTTTGCTTTCTATTATTTTTTCTATGTTTTTTCTTTAGAAAATTTTAAAAAGGAAAAAAAGCTTATTTTTAAAAAATAGAAACTACTTTGCGTTTGAAACATTGAAATATATAATAATGTTACAGCAATTACTTACGATATACTTTTTTTTAGAGAAAAATGAAAAGTATCATATTTGAAAATTATAATTTTTATGTTATCCAATTGGAAAACTAGCTAAGACTATAGAAAGGAATAGTTGGACTACATTGCGAGTGTTTTACAAATGTTTTACAAAATGAAAAAAAAAAGCTTGCAAATACTTTCTAGGTTTTCAAAGTTGAACATAAATCTCCAATCTTCAGTTTTCCAGATCGGAACGCATCATATATATCTCTATGAATGAATAACTTGTGATATTTGAACTAGATTTGACCTGCTCTAATCCCTTAGAATAGCACTCTCCCATAACTTTCTACTCCAAGCTTGGTTTCTTAGAATAGGATTACTATCTCAATTCATCCTTACAATAATGATATCCAACACCCAAGTATTCTCTCCTTTCTTAACTTTATTTAGTGTCATTACCTAAAATGCAAAGACAGCTTAGACATGGAGCTTAGGACTTCAAAATCCACTCTCAAGGAGACTTAGCTTTAATCCTGTCAACTTATTAACCCAAAATTGGCCCTTACCATTGTTCCTGATAACATCGACTATTGGTCAAGCGTCCATAATATATACAATATTTGAAGAGAAGTTGAAGAGTCTTCTATTCCCTATTATGGGAGTTCCTTGTGAGTGAAATTCCAATAAACATGCCTCAAAAGATGATTGACATCAAAGAGCTTACTGAAACATCAAGCTTTGGTTGTAACACAACTTGAACACCTTTAAGGAATCATTCCACCACTTTCAAGCCAAAAGGGACATGTAACATCACATAAGTTCCTCTTCGTTTTTTCTTTTGTGAACCATTGTCACCTGGAAAAACTTACACTTGGGTTAAAAGTAGTACATCGAACAGCTAAAGGTGATGAAATAACACTACGCTAATGTCTATGAAGATGTACAAGGATGTGCCTAAACATTTGTGGTGCAAATGTCATGTGATATTCCTGCTATTTTATAAGAGCACATTTTTATTCAAGTTTAGTACACGGTGTCTTAATTCCATCTTCTTCTCTTTGATTTTACATTATTGGCATCATATTGATACTCCATTGATCTAATTGACTAATGACTGCTATCTGCTAGTTTTCTCATATGTCACTGGATTTTGGTTTTGTTTTCTCCATTTGGACACTATTTTTCTAATGACCTTTTTCTTGAACAATGCTATCTGCCCAGGATATACTTCGACTCCTTACTTTATGGTTCAATCATGGAGCTAGTGCAGAAGTTCAAATGGCACTTCAGAAAGGATTTGCACTTGTCAACATTAACACCTGGCTGGTTGTGTTACCTCAAATAATTGCCAGGATCCATTCTAAGAACAACCATGCAGTGAGAGAACTAGTTCCATCACTTCTGGTGCGAATTGGGCAAAGCCATCCCCAGGTCTGCTATTGATACATGTTTCCATATCAACTTCATGGCCAACTTGGGCCTACAAATACACAGTTTGTCTAATCATTTTGTTGATTCTTTTCAGGCTCTTATGTACCCACTCCTGGTGGCATGTAAATCTGTAAGCAACTTACGTAGAGTAGCAGCTGAAGAAGTTGTAGAAAAGGTTCGGCAACATAGTGGTGTGCTTGTGGATCAGGTTAGTTTGTTTGACATCTCAATACTACTAACTTTTTCACTATATATGCCATTCCTTATCATGAGTTCTCTTACTTGAAGGCCCAACTTGTATCAAACGAACTGATCCGGGTTGCCATACTTTGGCATGAGATGTGGCATGAGGCTTTGGAGGAAGCTAGTCGTTTGTTCTTTGGTGAACATAACATTGAAGGGATGCTGAAAGCATTGGAGCCTTTGCATGAAATGCTAGAGGAAGGTGCTATGAATGAAAATACCACCATAAAGGAAAGAGCATTCATTGAGGTATTCCCCCAAAATTCTATGTTAATAGTTATAATGGTTAAGGTTCTGCGTTGACTGTGGATTCTATTTTCAATCTCATTAGGTATTGTGCACCAATGGTATTTCTGTTCTTTCCTATGGAAGTAAACTACCTTAAGTTTTGTGGAACTCCAATTCAGGAATTCTGTATTTTCCAAAATTTTTGGTCCAATCATTCATTTAAGAATCCTGCTGCTATGTGTTGACCAACTCCGTTTATCTTACCATTGCAGGCATATCGACATGAACTGTTAGAGGCTTGGGAATGTTGCATGAAGTACAAGAGAACTGTGAAAGAGGCTGAACTCACTCAGGTTCGAAACTAAAATTCAAAATTCCTTGATTGAGTTTTGGTTTATTGATGAGTAACCTCTTCTTTTGTCTGCTTCACTGCATGTTATGTGCATGGTGGTGACTAATCCACATTCATACATTTTGCTTGCTACTTGTCCAGCATAACCAACTTCGCATAATTGCATGTATCATCATCTCTTCTGATGATGATGGCTTGCCCTAAATTAGGTGCGTTTTTGATGGAAAAAACCCAATCCCATTTCATATATTCTATCCATACTTCATGCTCTCGAATCCACCAGTCTCTATCTCTGACACACAGTAACATAATTTATAGTTGCAAGATCCTTGTTTTCTTCCACTGTATCTGCACCGGTTATTGTTTCTTATAAGATTGGTTTTAAAAGGCCCTTTACTGACCTTAATACTTCTGTGAAATGAATATTACTGGCTAAACTATATAGCATTTTATTGTCTGATAAATCAAATTATGTAATGTTTTACTTATGCTTAATTTGTTACTGACTGAATTAAGTGTGCAAAGATTCGTTTTTCATTTGCAAAATACTAATATACCACAAGGCTTGCATGTCCTGTTTCACAAATATGTCATGCAATTTGACAAAGGCTTTAATAGTCCAAATTGAGCAAGCTATTTTATATTACTTTTCCTAGCTACCCTGAGTAGTATTATAGGATTGAAGAATGTATTTGGCATCATTAATTAACTTTGGTAATTAAATGATATGTTTGACACTTATATAGTGTTCTGAAATCTTGAATTATATATGTGTGAATGCATTCTCAAGCCAATTGGTAATGATGTGGATTATGTCTCTATCAGGCATGGGATCTATATTATCATGTTTTTCGGCGGATAGACAAACAGCTTCAAGGCCTAACTACCCTTGATTTGCAGGTAAGAAATTTTTCTTATAGTTGGATTCTGGCCTTATTATTAAATGGGGCTAACTTTAATATGGTTTTGCAACTGTAGTCGGTTTCCCCAGAGTTATTAGAATGCCGTAATTTGGAGCTTGCTGTCCCTGGGACATATCGTGCGGGTAAAGTCCATTTTAATGCATGACAGGATTCTTCAATTTTATACACCTGGTTTCCTAACTGAATGTTGACTTTTTCTTCATGCTTTCAGATTCACCTGTGGTGACAATTGCTTCCTTTGCACCTCAGCTTGATATAATTACATCTAAACAGCGTCCTAGGAAATTGACAATTCATGGGAGTGATGGTGAAGATTATACCTTCTTGCTGAAGGGACATGAAGATCTTCGCCAAGATGAGCGTGTCATGCAGGTAACTTTTCTTTCGGTTACCATACTAGTGCGTTAAGTTATTCAGTTGTCACGGAAGGGTCTTAATTGCATGTCTTCTGAAGTTTTTGGCAAACTGGAAAAGCTATTTATTAACATGAACTGTTTTCCTGGACCTTTACACTGCAAAGGAGTTAAATTTCTTTGCATTTACATTTTGATCAGCTTTTTGGTCTGGTAAATACTCTGCTGGAGAACGCAAGAAAAACTGCTGAGAAGGATCTGTCCATACACCGATATTCTGTCATTCCACTCTCTCCAAACAGTGGACTAATTGAATGGGTTCCACATTGTGATACCTTGCACCAACTCATTAAAGAGTTCAGGGAAGCCAGAAAGGTATATCAGGATTTACAATTTGGTGGCTTGGACAATTTGTTGTGGGTGTGTGTACAAGTGTATATTGCATGCTATTTTTTTTAGACATATGCAATTGATTTTTCATTTATATATTCATAATTGCAGATAACACTAAATCAGGAGCACAAATTTATGCTCAGTTTTGCACCAGATTATGATCATTTGCCTCTTATAGCCAAAGTCGAAGTATTTAAGTATGCTTTGGACAATACTGAAGGAAATGACTTGGCTAGGGTATAGACAATGACTAGTCTCTTTATATACGTCTTTTCTTGGCCAGCAAGCACATTGATGTTACTGAAGTCTTGCTTCTGCTAGGTTCTTTGGCTGAAAAGTCGCACTTCAGAGGTTTGGTTGGAGAGGAGAACAAATTATACAAGAAGTTTAGCAGTAATGAGCATGGTATGTGTTTACCTTGTATTATCCGGTATATTTTTTCTTACTATGCAATTTGTCTTTTCTTGGCTGTATGCTCATCACTACATTACTTTTTGAACTGCGTTGCTCAAGTGTCTATTGCTTCTGTTCAGGTTGGTTACCTTCTTGGTTTAGGTGATCGACACCCGAGCAACCTTATGTTGAACCGCTACAGGTAGGACGTTTGGGAGTAAGATACGGAATTAGATTGGCACTTGGAATCTTAAGATACGGAATTAGATTAGTACTTGGAATCTTTCCTGACCTGTATTATGCTTTGCAGTGGGAAGATATTGCACATTGATTTTGGAGATTGCTTTGAGGCCTCAATGAACAGAGAGAAATTCCCTGAGAAGGTCTGTTGTAAAATGAATGCATCATTGCATAATACTTCTTGTCTTTTACAATTTTCAGTTGAGGATAATGTTGAACTCTGATGTATTAGGTTCCCTTTCGCTTGACAAGAATGCTTGTGAAGGCCATGGAGGTTAGTGGTATAGAGGGAAATTTCAGATCAACTTGTGAAAATGTGATGCAAGTTCTTCGAACAAACAAGGATAGTGTCATGGCTATGATGGAGGTATGGAATCAAATGTCCCACATGTTTTTTGGCCTTCGAGTTTCATCACTACAACTCAGGATAAGTTACTTGCAACTGTAAGGATCCCATATTTACGGCACAATGCAGTGGGACTTGCAATAAGCATACATGTTTAGAATTTCCAATAGTATAACTAGGCTTTTGTAAATGATAGTTGAAAATACATGCCACCATCAGCAAAATAGATGTGGCCCACGAAAGAATGTCTTGTGGTTGATGGTATTTTCATTGCTAGTGATTAAAAGTTGAGTACAAATGTGATATTTTGGTTTAACCCATTTCAGGCATTTGTTCATGATCCTCTCATTAACTGGCGTCTTTTCAACTTCAATGAAGTCCCACAAATGTCGATGTTTGGTAATAGTCTTGTTCCTGCTGTTGTGAATACTGAAGAATTGGGTCCAAGCAGAGATCTTGCTCATCCTCAGCGAGGTGCTCGTGAAAGAGAACTTCTGCAGGTTCTGCAATATTTCAATCTTCTTTTGTCTTGGAATGATGTGCATTTTGCTCATAGTTTTGTTGATATATGCAGGCTGTTAATCAGCTTGGCGATGCCAATGAAGTTTTGAATGAGCGTGCAGTTGTTGTCATGGCTCGTATGAGTAACAAATTGACTGGGCGTGATTTTTCCCCCTCTTCGATGTCTGCCAATCCTGTACAATACGCAATGGAGCACAGCTCCTTAATATCTGGAGATACATGTGAGGTGGACCATGGATTATCTGTTAAATTGCAAGTTCAGAAGTTAATTATCCAAGCCAGATCGCTTGAAAATTTGTGCCAGAATTATGTTGGGTATGGCATTGCAATCTCTATGCTTTTTTTTTTTCTGCTCATTTTCTTTTCAAGCAGGTGTCTGAAGCATCGAAGGTAAGATGCTGCATTTAGGGATCACATATAAAATAACCTAGTGATAGTCCCTGAGATGTGGGCTCTTAAGAAGTCTAGTAATATGCAATCTTATCCTTAACTGATGGAGAGGCTGTTTTCAACTGCATTTAAGGATCACATAGGAAGATAGCACGTTGTTTTGTGACATTTTTCATGATTATTCTTGAATACTCCAAAACTGTCTATCGTTGTTGTTACCGCGGCCACTTCCTTCTGTACTTCTTAGTAGTGCTCCTCGTCTTGAATAATGTGGTACAGTAGACTTGCTACAGTAAATGTGACTGATAAGCTGGTCCTTTGTTTCTTTTTAGTGCCAGCCTTTATGGCTCAGTGAAGATTCGAGTGTCTAACTTCCTCTATTTGTATCAGGTGGTGCCCTTTCTGGTGAAACCAAGACAGTTTGTGCTGCGTAAATAGCAGTGTACATATCAGAATTGCAGTGATCACATGGTCACTCTTCTATGATCGTAGTTTAGTATTGAAATGCAGTATTTTTAAGCTTGTAAAATGCATTATTATTGTATAGCTGGAGTGTTGTGTGTATATATATATGTGTGTGTGTATATTATATAGAGGAGAAAACAATTAATCCAGTAGATTTTGGAATGTAATTGTACGAAAGGATCATTTGCGATTTTCCATTGTAAATAATTTCAAAGTTATTTATTAATGGTAATTACCTTTTATCATCATGGACAAAGAGATTTGATTTTAGGAGTTTCTTCATTCTGATTGATTCATTCGTATATTCAGAATGATATTTTGTCAAATCAAACATACTAATATAATACCCTTACTTTATACAATTCAACGATGCTATTAGAACTTATGAGCATGAAAATTGGTATCTTTCTCATGACTATAAAGATTTACATCTAGAAAGAGGACATTCTTATATTGTCCTCAACCACTTTCTGATATAAATAAAGTTGATATGTTTGTACAAGAAGCACAACTTCATTACACGAACAAATATGATTTTTTGTTATTTTCTAACTGCACGAGACAATCAATTATATCAAAAGAAGATAAAAAATATCAACCATGTAAAGATTTACAAAAATAGATTCATTTAAGGTTAAGTGAGCATTATAGACTTGATCATCTTAATGGAGGAAGATAAATATTTTAAAATTAAATTTGAAGGCTTAAAAATGGAAACTGATATGGATGAAATACAACAAAAAAAAGACAGAATATTATGGAAAAACTATACTTTTAAATATTTATAATCTTCAAGAACAAATTAATAATTTATATAATTTAGTAAAGATGATGAATAAAAAAGAAACAAATAATGGATCTGGTACAAATCCAATGGAAAAATAAATATTTGATTTAATTCTTCAAATGAAAAAAACCTCCTAATCATAGATAAATGGATAGTTTTTAACCAGGATCTGATTCAATTCAGAGATAGAAGAACTGAACAAATAGATGGAAAGACTAAATTAAAAAAATTTAGTACATATTAAACCTGACACTTATGAACAAGAAGCACATTTTTAAACCCTAATATAAGTGATATCCCTTACACTCCTTCACAAAGTTTTAATAAACCAATTAGTGATTATGCTGGAACATATATGGTTATGCATGATAAAGATGGATTTACTCCAATAGAAAAAATGAGGACATAATCTATAAACCCTTTTGGAATATACTTAGATATTGATTGTATTCAAAATATAGAAGATGTAATAGATCAATAGGAAACTGCTCTTCGAGTAGTTGTCTCAATTAATGAAATTGATTACAATTTTTAGAAAGAAAAAAAAACTTTGTTAAATAGTTCACTTCCATTATGGAAAAATCTAGATGAAACTTCTAAAAATACTATATTTAATAATGATATGGATCTCAATAATTTCGTAACTAGAGCTGCCGAAGTATTTCAATTAGGATTTGTTGGAGAAGGAAATATTTTAAAAGACAGTACTACAAAGACTTCAATTACGTGATATGTGTGAAATCAATAGATATATTTGCATCTTCATTGATTACTATTATCATATTTATAATAAAGTAAATAATATAAATCTTTATCTAAAAATGTTTTATTCTAAGATACTTGATCCATGAATGGTGTAATGAAGCTATAATATTAAATCAAAGTAAAGAGATGAAAAAATCTTCTTTATGTTGTTATGAGATAAAGATGCCTATTATGATTGGTTGTGATAGTCCTTATTATTATTCAAAGATAAAGAAAAACTATAAGAAAAGAATGTATTTGAAAAAGAGATATTTTAAAAAATGCAAAGCTAGATATTATAAAAAAAAAGAAGGATATAAACCCAAAAAAAATCCATGTTTAGGAGAAATAAAAGAAAAAATAGAAATATAATTGAATGTTAGTGCTACTATTGTAAAGGACAATGACATTTTGCTAACGAATGCCCTAAAAGATTTAATAAAAAGAAAATTGAAATAGATATGATGATAAAAAATGAAGACTTTATCTAATTAATGTTTTTCAAGATTGTTCTAAAAAAAGTATATTTATATTAACATAAACAGAGTATGAAAATAACTTTAACTCTGATATAGATGAGTGAAATAGGAGAATCTTCTAATACTCAAACTGATAATCAAATCATAGATAATATAGTAGAAACATTTGAACAACATGACAAATATAGCCAAGAAACTTTGATCGATAGAAAAATGCTTAAAATGATTCAAATTATTATGTTTTTTTCTACAAATTCCTTCATTGGATTTAATACTACTCTTTTAGATAAACTTGGATTAAAATTTTGAAAACATTATATGTTTTATGGAATAAATTTAAGAGAAAAAGCTTTAGATATTAGTTTTACTTCTAATAAGATAATAATACCCTTATTGTCCAAATGAGATATTTCTCGAAAACTTGATCAATTGCCAAAAGATATTCGACACAAAATAGGATGCATTCGTATTAGATCAATTTAAATGATAATAAGAGCAACTTTCAGAGAGGGAATAGATAGCCCTATTAATCTTGCTATACTAGATGATAACATACAGAATAGAAAAGAAGCTTGCTTAGGAATTCTTAGAGGAAATATTGGATATTAAAAACTTTTATTCAATATTTATCCTAAGATATCATATAATATACAATACAAAGATTTTGATAGAGCTCTTTTTTTAATACAATATTTTTAAAGAAAATATTTAATAAAAGATGGGAATAGACCCTATTCTATAACTTATATGATATCTTACGTCCTTTCCAATTCACACCATACAGAATGTTTTGCAGATAAAGATATTATGGATTTTCCAAAATTATTCTTAGAAGTAGAAAAGATATATGTGACAGAAATCACTCAATACTCCACCAACTTAGCTCAGATTCAACAGAAATGCATGAAGAGATTGATGATAAAAGTGAAGTGTGTGTGTCTGAAGGAAGAGCTGTCGAAGAGAGAAGGAGGTGAAAGACATATCAGCTGGAAATGAGAAAAGCTCAACACTCATTCACGTGACTCAATCACAAACACATTAGTCAAAAGGTTAAAAAGGCAGGCTACATCTACACAAAGTCCAAAGCTCTGATACCACTTTATGTTGGGTTTCTACTGCTGTTCTGCAAAATTGACAAACTTTATCAATATCTGTTTTCAAAGATTAGCAGAACAGCAGTAGAAACCCAACAATATATTTACCTTATATGGCTACTATAGAAGGTCTTAAACTGATTTTTCTCTAGATTTGCAGTACAAACCTTTGCTAACTTCTGACAATAGATTTTTACCTAGATCATCTTATTCGGTGTGTCTAGCAGTACTAGATATAATAATAATAATAATATAATAATAAGAACTGATAAAAAGATAAATTCTAATTATCAGATTAAAGGAGAATATTTTGACAGAAAAAATTGTATTCCTTGTAATAATTTAATAGATACAGGTACAAGTGAAGTTATATTAATAATAACTTAATAAATAATTTGACAAAATTTCATCTAACCGAATAAAAAATTTGAGAAAATTTCATCTAACTAGACTTTATTGGAACATAAATTTTAATGGAGATATACTTCAAATTGATAAAACTGTAGAAACAACTGTTAAAGTTAACGATACTAAAATACCTATTAGATTATTAATTGAAAATGAAGGATTTAATTCAGAGATAATGTTCGAAACTAGTTTTCTTGAACAAGTTCAACCACATAGGATAACTCAATATGGGATACAGTTAACTTATAATAATAATATCATTTATATCCCTAGATAATGACTAGCCTAACTAGTAGATATATTCCTGTCGGAATTATCTATAAAGAATATAGAGCTAAATATTTTGTAGCGTACATAGCTAATGGTGCAGGATCTCACTTATGTAAAGTAACTTATTTTCCGTCCCCAATATCATGAAACCCTAAAACCTATCATAGGATTAGATATTCCTAATCATTAGATACATTTATCATCTGGAATTCAACAACCCCATATTCTTTTGGGATCATTTTTGGTTAGATGTCCACCTTTTTATTTCTATGATACTGGTGCTGATATTCTTCTTAGAAATAACTTTCTTTAGTTTTCCATAAAATTTTAATTGATACTTTCAAGCAATGTTATTAATTTCGTACCGTTCTGGCCGAAAATCGGTACCGATACGAGTGTAAAAATATCGGTCGGTATCGGTCAATTTCGTCGATACCGGCCGGTATTCAAAATACCGGTCAAATACCGGCCGGTACCGGAAATTTTAAAAAATTGGTCTAATATTGAATACACTTTAAAACACCTTGTAGACATTGAATACCTGTCAACCGTCTTAAAATTGCCTATAGTTGGCCTACACTGATTTCTTTTATACCTCTCACAGCCCAATGTGGTGGTTTAGGTTACAAAGAAAAACCGATATTTCCTAAAGGAAAACCCTTGTTGAATCTTGCAAACAGCTAAAGTTGTATTAAATGAGAGAGAGCGCGAGGTTCCGGCGAGAGATTTCCTAATGGCGAGAGATTCTGGCGTACCACTGCTCCTGCTATGGCTTCGACTTCTTCTTCTCCATTTCCTCGCACCCCCTGTCCCCTTTACCTTCCTCTCCCCTCGCTCCCAAACCTATCCAGAAATCTCCCCTTCGATCCCCAATCCCTAACCAAAACTCTGACCCAAACACTCTCGCTCCGTCCTCGACTCCCCGTCCTCTTCTGAAATCGATTCCCCCTTCAATCCCTCCACCTTTCGCTTCCAAAGACTCCCTTTTACCCTCTGCAGATGCCCCCCCATCTCCACCTTAAAACCCAGCACCCTTCAGATCCTGGAAGGCCGTAGTGGAGGTAGCAGTGCGGCTTCTTCGAAGGCCCCAGTGCTTACTTTTTGTCCTTTAGAAGGTCGGGAGGACCAGGTCTTCGTGATCCCTCCCCCGAAGCTGGCGCAGAAGGGAGCTTCTAAATTTCGAACAGCGCTGATCGGAATTTTTCTGGAGAAGCGGCCAGCTTACCCAGTGGTGCAGCGGGCTCTGGCAAAAGCATGGGCATAATTTAGGTTACAGGAGACGCTGATTACCAACTCTAATAACTTTCTCTTTCGCTTTGCTTCAAAACAGGGTATGACAGTTGTTGTTGAAAGAGGACCATGGCACATCCAAGAAAAGCCATTGTTTCTACGTCGGTGGAGCTTACATGGTGGAGAATTGGAAGAGATCCATAAGGCCTCGATGCGGGCACGATTCTTCAACATCCCCGTTGAGTATTGGAACACCGAAGGTTTGGGCAGGATAGCTAGTGCGGTGGAGCTTCCACTGCTAATGGACACTCTAACAGCTCGAATGACCAGGATCCATTATGCCCGCTTATGTGTGGAGCTGGAGCTGAATAAGAAATGGCCATCTTTGTTCCAACTGGCTATGTATGGTGAGGATGGTCAACTCTTCTTTAGGGAAGTAACTATAGAGTATGAATGGCAGCCTAAAGCGAGGTAACAGAGGCAGGTTTGGGCTCCTAAAGAGAAAACTTTTGCCACAAGTCTCCACCATGAACTGGAGCACAGCAGGGAACCACCACAGACCAACCTTCATGGCCCACATTTGCCCCCTGATCAACCAGCTGTGAGTCCCAAGCACTGTCCAGAGGCTGCTCCCAATTAGGAGAGCTCAACTAAGTCATCCAAGGTGGCAGACCCACTCCAGCAGGGCATCACCGTGGATAATAGAGAACCAGCTGGTAAGGAGGCAAGTTTAGCAGGGTGTTCTTCACCACTTCCCCAACCTCTCCTTCCAACAGAAGAACTCTATGGCGATAGTGGGGAGTCCAATGCCCCTGCGGGAAATCAGGAAGGTATACCTCCCTCTCCTATCTCTGAATTGAGACCTTCTAGTCCAGGAGCTGTGGGAGGGGAAGAGGGGCTTTCTCTGTTAGGAAGACTAGGAAAGTTAGGAAGAAAAATAAGTAGTAGGTTGCGGCTTAGCTAGTTGTTGGTTATGGAGTTTGTGTTTTGGAATGTGAGGGGTCTTAATAACCCCAATAAATAGCAGGCAGTTAGTGCATGGCTTACAAAACATTCTGCTTCTTTTGTTTGTTTAGTTGAATCTTGAATTAGGTCTTCGGTCTATCTGAATAAAGTTTGCAAGTCCATGTTTCCTAGATGGGATAGCTTTAACAATTTAGATCACTCGTCTAACGCTAGGATTGTGATTGCTTGGAATCCTGATGTCCTTTTGTGTACTATCCTTAACTGATCAGTTTATCCATGTGGAATTACACCCTAGACATTGTACAGAAGCCTTCCTAGTTTTTTGCGTGTATGGTGCCAATAATCCTTACATTAGGAAGCTCCTTTGGAATGATCTATCCCACATTTCCTCTTTCATAGGTCAAACCCCTTGGATGCTGGCAGGGGATTTTAATGCCATCCTCTATTCTCAAGAAGCAGATCCTCCTAGTGCCTCTGTCATGAGTAGTCAGAATGATTTTAGGCAGTTGCTAGGGATAATAGGTTATTTGACTTCAATTCCAGTGGTCCTAAGTTTACTTGGTCTAATAAACAATTAGGCGATTCCTTCACAGTGCAGAAGCTAGATAGGACTCTTATCAACTCTGCTTGGAGCCTTCTGTTCCTTACTTCTCATTGTGTTATCCTTAATCCTCATATATCATATCATTCTCCTTTAGTGGTTAAGTCGATAGGGTCCCTGCACAAATGTTCTTCCCCCTTTAGATTCTTCAATTTCCATGCTGCTTAGCCCAATTTCCTGCGGACTGTTGAGGAAGTTTGGGCTTCCCCATCATAAAATCGAGTCAGATCGGTGATATCAATGCTAGAGTAGAGAATAATCATGCCAACCTTAATCACATTCAGGATCAACTGAAATTATCTCCGAGATCTCCCCTTCTGCTAGCTAGGGAGACAGAGGCTATTCGAAAGCTATATAGCTCTCTTGCGGATCAGGAATTGTTTTATAGACAATCCCCTAGGATCCGTTGGCTTAGAGAAGGAGACCGGAATACCAAATTCTTTCGTAATTCTCTTCTTGCCAACAGGAATAGAAATTCCATTCACTCTCTAGAAGTGGGAAATGGCATTAGGGTTATGTGGCTTCCCGAAATTCAGGCTCAATTTCTAGCTTATTTCAAAGGCACTATAGGGACTGTTAAGAATCTTCACCCGTCCAAGGAGTTTGTTGCTCATCTTTTTCCCAATCCACTAGCGGACATCCATTTTAATGCAGTTATTAAGGAAGTATCACCTCAAGAAATTAGGGAGGCTTTTAACTCTATTAATCCCAATAAGGCCCTTGGCCCAAATGGGTTTAATGGGTTCTTTTATAAGTAGGCCTAGCTTATTATAAGGGACGAGGTTACCGGCGCTATCCAAAAATTTTTCCTCCATGGCAAATTACTCAAGGAGCTCAATTCCACTTTCATCTCCCTTATCCCTAAAACAGCTCAACCCTCCTCTGTCCTAGACTTTAGACCTATCTCCTGTTGCAATATGCTCTATAAGATTATTTCAAAAATCTTAGCAAACAAGCTTAGCAAAATTCTCCCTCTCATAGTTAGCCCTAATTAAAGTGCCTTTATCAAGCATCGCCGAATAGGGGACAACATTCTTTTAGCACAAGAGATCTTTAAGAACTATCACATTTCCAATAATCATAAGCGGTGTGCTTTCAAAGTGGATCTCCAAAAAGCCTATGACTCTATCAAATGGGACTTTCTCCTTAATACCTTTGAAGCTGTAGGCCTTCCGTTGAGGTTCATTAAGTGGGTCAAAGAATGTATCTCCACCCCTTCGTATTCCATTTTGGTAAATGGGTCTCTCACACAATTTTTCAAAGGTAAATTTGGGTTACAACAAGGGGGTCCGTTATCGCCTTTCCTATTCATTATTTGTATGGAAGTTTTTTCTAGGAATTTGAGAGCTAATACATACAATACTCCTCAATTCAACTACCATTGGAGATGTCAAGGGCTTAAGCTCAATCATCTTCTTTTTGCGAACGATCTCTTAATGTTTTGTCATGCGGACTTATTTTCAGCTCAGCTTTTGCTTGACTCCTTGTACACCTTCTCTATGTTTTCTAGCATGGAAATGAATACCTCTAAAAGTCAATTCTTCTTATCCCCGGATGCTAGCTATTTGAGCCATAGGATGAAACTTATTTCTGGTCTTCAGCAAGGTTCTCTCCCTTTTCGGTATCTAGAGGTTCCTCTTATTACAGGTCGCCTAACTAGGCGGGATTGTGCTTCTCTTATAGATAGGATTGACAATAGGATCAATCATTGGACTCATAAGAGCCTTTCTCATGCGGACAGACTTCAGTTGGTTATTTCTGTCCTTTCATCCTTCCATGTCTATTGGTCCTCACATTTTATTCTTCTCTCTTCCATCCTGAAGGACATAGAAGCTAAGCTTAGGACTTTTTTATGTGCTGGTAAGGCTGTTTCTAATTTGCAGGCTAAGGTTAAGTGGAGTGACATCTGTCGCCCTAGGAGGGAGGGGGTTTAGGAGTTAAACATTTGACTACTTGGAATCAAGTTTTGTTAGGAAAATGGATTTGGAATTTGTTTGAAGATAGGGAAGCTTTATGGGTTAAGTGGATACATACAATCATACTGCAAAGGCAAAATTTTTGGAGTGCTTAACCTACTTATAATAGTTCTTAGAGTTGGAGAAAGATCTTATCAGTGAGGGACAAAATGTGTCATCAATTCAGATTTAGGATTGGAAACGGTATATCTACTCTTTTCTGGCAAGATCCTTGGCACCCACGAGGTATACTGAGGACCTTGTTGACACCGAGAGCAATCAATAGATCGGAGCTTCCGCTCACAGCTCGGGTTTCTGAAGTCATACTTAATGATAATTGGAGATTGCAGGAGGTTTCCTTGGACCTCATACGACACCTTGATCCACCTGGGTACGTCCCTAATAGCTCCTTACCCGATTGCCTGGAATGGTTAGCTAGCCCTACCAAAAGATATACCAATGTTTCAGCCTATCAATTCTTGCGACCCCCCTTACCGGAAGTTCCTTGGCACAAGCTGGCATGGTCCAAATATAGTAAACCAAGGTGCTCCTTTACCTTATGGCTTGCCTTCCGCCAAAAGATGCCAACCAGGGACAAACTCTCCTACCTTTATACCCCTAATCATTGTTCTCTGTGCATCTCCGCTAATGAATCCATTGACCACTTGTTGGGACCCGATCTCGAGACCGGACCCCAACCGGAAAAATGCATCAAAAACGGAAAGGGAATAAGTTTTTGAAGAAATGATTTTTGCTTATCTTTCAAATGATAAATATGTTATCCACGAGCTGTCTAGCTCACCCCCCTTTCATTCTCATCTCCAGGTATGCAGGAGGGTGGATGAAGTAAAGTCAAGATGTCCGTTCGATTTTGTTTATTTTGTATTTTATGAAATTTCGGATTGTGGCTTT
Organism: Erythroxylum fimbriatum; assembly: GCA_026770325.2. Taxonomy (NCBI): domain Eukaryota; kingdom Viridiplantae; phylum Streptophyta; class Magnoliopsida; order Malpighiales; family Erythroxylaceae; genus Erythroxylum; species Erythroxylum fimbriatum. The sequence continues at coordinate 207,582 of JANZLH020000427.1, forward strand.
GGTATTTGTGTATGGCTTAAAAAGCCAACATTGAGTTTGTGTATGAAGTATGGATTTTGTATATGAATATTATTGGATTGTATTTGGATTGATTTATGAATTGATATAGTAATTTGAGATGTATATGAACCGAATTAAATTATGATTGGGATCGATGATACTGATAATTGAGGACTATTGAAGTGTTTAGGCCTAGACTTGTGTTTTTTATGATGGAATTCCGGACAGGAGGTCCGATGAAGTGTGTGTATTGGTTTGGATATATAGAAGTGTGTTTTATTTGATTTGCAGATTTTTGGGTTTCTGCAAATGCAGCCGTTATGCTGCCGAAATTTTTGAAAACAAATGATTGAGTAAAGAATAAGAATAAGAATTAGAAATAAGTTTTGTTACATATGAGATTGAGTTTAAGAAGAATTTTATGATTTGAGATTTGCATGAGAAAGAAAGGAAAAAAAATTATACCGATTTCGGGATTGGATTAGTCTTGGCGTTCCAATGAGACGTGGTTCTAAAATTTTCGTTACCCGGATGTTGGAATTAAGTTGTTGTCCTTATGCGAGTTGCTTTCGATTTTGTATCCGATTTGTCCAATTCGATTTGAATTCGATTTCGTTTCTTTGTTTTTCGAGATCGGGTCCCAACATAGATGGTATCAGAGCCCAGTATTAGGATATTACTTGGGCTATATATTTGGTAAGATTGAATTTGTGAGATAAGTGAATTATGTGAAATGATTGGTTGTGTAAGGTTGAGAAGTATGATTGATGTTAGGTCTGTAATAGTAAAATTGAGATTAAAAATGTTTGATGAATTGGGTATAAATTGATTTGACTATGCTTTTAAGAGATGAAAATTTTGAGAGATGAGATATATTGAGAAAGATATATGTACAGAAATTCAAAGGATTGTTTTTTAATGATGATTTTGGTCCATATTAAGGTTCATTAAGAATTGGACCATTGTCATATGTTAAGAAATAGTTTTTTGATATGATAGTGGTGTAATTGACATAAGAAGTGAAAAAATTGGGATTAAGTTAAGAATATGTGTGATGAGAAATAGATAAAAAAAGTAATTTGACTTTCATTAAGAGGATGTATTATTTGATGACTAAGTATGAATTTCGAGGAAGAAATTCTTTTAAGAGGGGGAAAAATGTTGGACCCCGAATTTTAGTGGAAATTAGAAAATATTAAAATGAAATAAATGAGTATTTTTGTATATGAATTGTGTTATAGATGAATTTGTGCTTTAAGAAAATTAATGAGAAAAAGAATCGATTGGTTTTGATGACTTTGAAATTTGAGTAGATTTGTTTGGGTTATGAAAGTTTAAGTGAA
>JANZLH020000427.1:248557-261762 GCA_026770325.2 Erythroxylum fimbriatum
TAAGATACTCATTGCCGTCGGCTATGAAAAGTGGTCCTCTGTAACCCCACTAACAGAAATCAGAAAAGAAAAGAATGGATAAAGCAGAAGAGAAAACCCTAAAAATTGGGAAAAACCACTGGTGTTACTTTTCAAGACGACGCTGACAAACAAATAAATTGAAAAAGTAATACCAAACCGTGCACACAAAGGCACGACAAAACATGTGCACACAAAGGCACGACGAACCAAAAATCCATTTCCGCTCAAGATTAAGAAATCTCTTTATATGAATAGATCTACCATAATTGAAAGGAGTTGCATGCAAACCTAGAAATAAGTCGACATAAATCCTCTAGATTAGGGTCAAACCTAATAGAGAAATCTAGTAATTCAATCTTTGAGTTTTAATTAGAAAGAGGTTTCAGTTAATCAACAGAGGATTAGTTGTTAATAGTATTAAGAAAGATATTAACAAAAGATAGAAATTTATCCAGTCCAATGATCAACAACTGAATTGCATGATAGAAGGTTAATACTTAAAAAATTCGAAAGGATTTCATTACCTAAAAGGCAAACCTCAAATGCACAAGGCTTTCAGCTTTGTGAGGGTCGAGGAAGGGTCATCAATTGTACGCAACCTTCTCTTTGTAGTTTACAAAGAGGCTGTTATCCACGAACCCATAACCTTCTGATAAAAAAGGAGTATCCTTACTAGTTACTCCGGGGCTCGCCCTCTCTAACAGTATCGATTACTTAGGAGCTAGTTATTTGATATTGATCAATCTTAGTGGTTTTTATGTTTTGGTTCATTATTTGTATTGAATTACAATTTAATTGAGCTTTAATTAAATCATTATCATTTTTTTCGGATAATAATAAATAATATTATTAATACTTTTAGTTTTTGTAAGATCGACGCTCTATTTACCGATACTATATTATAGTTCGATAAGTGTATATTTGCCTATAAGAATTATAAAGTAGAAATCAGCCCCCACATCATATTTCTCCTTATTTCATTTGAGAATGTCGATTTTTTGTTGTAAATTGCTTGCTCTCTTTCGGCCTTAAATAATACAACTCATTTATTTTCCAAAAAATAAAAATCATGAAAATAGACGTAAACAAAGAGAAAGAAGCAACCTGCGAAAATGTGCAAAGTAACAAGTGGACTTACCCTTGATTGTCTCGTGTTCGCATGTGAAAACCAAACTGAAGACATATTCCCACGTCTGTTTTTCTATTTCATCCCTCTCCCTCTCGGAGAACGAGTGGACCCCAATTCGTGCGTTTTGGGGAAAAAAGGAAACCAGCTAACCCAGTGAGCCCTCTCGAAAAGAAAAAGACCCATCTTTTTCCATGACCACATGACAATACCAACTCCACCATTTTTTTTTCTTGGTTGTAGCCTCAGCGAATTAGTCCGTGTACAGTCGTACGGCTTCGTTCTATAGAGATTCTCCAGTGGGGTACAAATTGAAATTTTGTGCTTTGCCCTTTTCTTTCCAGTTTTATTTTGCTTTCTCGGTCTTCTTTTCTGGCCTAATTGGACTTCTGATGGTCGATTTTGGAGTTGGGGGTTTTAGGATCGAGGGTAAGGTTGATATGGGATCTTAGGTGATTGCATTTTGATTTTGAAACTTAAGAACTTTGTGGAATTCAAGGGATACGAGTTTGCAAAATTTTATTTTTAGCTCTGTATGGATTTTCCAGAACTTTTATTCTAAACAAAGGGAACTCAGACTAAAAAAAAAAGAGTGAGAATCTGTTAACCTCGATAAGAAAAACTTAGTTGCTTTACAAAAACGACCTAAGTGAATGAAACACTCTGTCTAACTTAGTGTGGGAACTGGGCTTCTGTGAGGTTTAAGGCTAATGCTTGTGAGACGATAAATCTAGAGAATGCGATGATGATAATGACATACCTATTGAAGTATCTAACTTTGTTCTTTATCTATCGTGGCTCAATGTGTCTCTATCCATACGGTTGTAGTAATCTGTAGATGATAATTTAAGCTGCTACTTTGTTGCACCTCTTGAATTGGTAGGCATGCTTTTGGGGTCTTAAGCAATAAGTTGATGATTAAAAATGTCTGTTGGGGCGATCTTTAGGGTCTCCCATGTTCATAAAATGTCATTACTTTATTGGCATAATGTATAGCTCTATAGACTACTGGGCGAATTCGCTCTGTGTTCCACCATGTTATGTTGACTATTTAATTGATTCTGTTGGTTTATGATTTTGGCCACACGGAACGCATAGTAATCCTTTTGAAACTTGAAAATTATCGAGATTGTGATTGTTTGATTTATTGTATTAGAATGATCATGCTCTGGTGTAATATACTTATTTGTCTTCCTATTGAATATAGCGACATTACTAGTTTATCTGTGACAATATAAACTAAATTACCACAGCTGGGATTTCTTGAAAAGTAAAACTGAAATAGAATGTTATAGCTGGAATTTTAAAGTTGTTGATGCTAAAATATCTAAGGTTGCTATGCAATTAACTCCTGTTTTGATTTTGAAGTTTCTTTCTGTTGATTTAAGTTGCTTTGTCATTTTCTTGTTGATCCTTGTTTGTTTTTGCAAAGTTCTATACAATAAGATAGTAATAGTTGATGAGATGGTAAAGTAATCTTTAAGGGGCTATGGATTGTTCTAGGCTTCAGGTCCTTGGAACTATACTCTGGCAGCAAAGAGGGTTGTGGTGAGAAAGAAGTCTTTGCAGAGGGGCATTTCTTCATGCAGGCAATATGAAGACCTTTTTTGTTGTGGTAGAAATGTCAAGCAGAAATTTCACTGATTGATGAGATACCAATAATTCTAAATGTCCTGAAAGAAACATCAGATGCAGTGATGACAGTCATAATGTACCTAGATACTTGAATGAAATTTTCTGTGGTGCTCCTGAGCCATCTTACATTTTCTATAAAGTGAAGTTAGTTTGAAGAGCTACCCAAAACAGAACAAAGACTCTTTTCCTGTAATTTTAGTTCAGTTTTATGGATGTAGTCTGGGTATCCAATGGTTTCTACTTTGGAGTTTTTAAGTCAATTGCTCAACTAACCAACCCAAACAGTTGAGTGGATTAGATATAATAAGTTGAAAAGAAAAGAAAAGAAAAAGGGATACTTTATTGAGATTTTATCTATAGGTTTTCCTGCCATCACTGGCAATTGTCAAGAGGGATTAGGCATTTGGTCGTCGTCTTTTTACAGCATGCATAGCATAAGCATGAAGTTCAGTGGTTGGTGCAAATGGAAGCTGAAGTTAGTATTTGTCTCTAAACTACATGAATGGGCTAAAGCAATTGTTTTTTAGCACAACAGTGCTGTGCTTAATATGTCTGTCTGTACTTGATGTAGACTTTACTGTTTTCCTTTATAGTTGCTTCAACAGAAATAGCTGTATTTGCTGCAAAAGTTAATCTGTCTTAGGTTTATATATTTGCACTATTTAGTCATTTACCTTATTCTGGTGCACATTACATATTTCAACACTGCTTGTCGTTTTATATGTTGTTTGTGATGATTGGTTTAGTAACATTTGGTTCTCATTATTTTTGCGTTGGAGACACCTAACATCATTCTTATGTTTTTTAGTTGTTCTCTGATGCGCCACTTGTTAACAAATGGCCAATAACCCTCAATATTCGGGCATGCAGGTAATATTCCATGGGAGCATTTTCTTGTTTTCTTCAAAAAGCATATGGTCTAATCATTTGCCGAACTTCAAAATTTAGTAGAGTTGAAATATTCAATTATTCTGCCTCATGAAATTTTAAGCTGCAAAAGTATGTTTCACCAGAAAATCTTATCTTGTCTAATAGGCCTATATTCACTATTGCATACCTCATATGATGTGCACTGAAATGCAACGTAGTGTCTGCAAATTAATGGAATATTGATGCAAGTTTAAATTTCTGTGTTTGATAACCTATGAAATGGGAATTCGAGGTAGATAGTTCCATGATGATGATGTTGATTATGGTGTGTCCTTGTGAACCACTTTCTGAGTTCAAAAAGTTTCATGATAATGACAAGCTCACTCGTTCTTGTTGTACATTTATGCCCAGAATTTTGTAGTACTTCTTTATTATGAGATTATTAATATTATAAGTGCATAGAAATGCATTTGAAGATAATGATTTTATGAGGGCTAAGGCTTTATACATGTAGGGTCACTTTACTTCTCTAACGTAGCTCCCAATAACTTTTTAACTTTTTCAAATTGGTGATTCACTGATCATAATGGTGACATTTTCATCTGCTCATGGCTATATTTGAAAGCTACAGGTCAGTAGCAAAATCAGGATTTCTCTCTCTTTTCTATATTATTTTTGGGGGTGAGGGAAGGGTAGGGAATGAGGGTAGGGGGAGGGGAGATGAAGATTAAAACATAAATCAGTACGGGAAAGAAAAGAAATCGCTAATTCTCAATGAACAAACAATTCTAGAAACATAAATAATTCACATTTCGTTAATGATATTTTGCACATTTAACAACTACAGACAATTGAAGGGGACAAAAATGTCTTTGTTAAATTGATCAAGTGTAAATTAATTGTTGTGGCTTTGTATTATATCATTATTGTTGAAGTAGCAAATTAAGATGAGTAGTTTTTTTGTGAGGTATCTAATATAAATAAAATTTTCTTTTTAATATAAAAGTAAACTTTAGTAGCTTAGGGTAAAGCAATTTAGTTATAGGTTAATCGTTCTTGATTGATATTTACATGTTAGTTTTGGTTTTGGTGTGTGGAAGGCATTATGGGTTTTTAGACATCACCGTTCAGCCCAACTCCCAAATATTTGTCGTAGAGCGCTAATGATGTCTTAATGTCAAGAGCAAACACATGTTCTTGGTAGCTAAACATTGGGTATGAAAATCGATGAGGAATGAAGTGTGCTACTCAAATGCTTCCCACATCTATCTATTGTAGGCAGCCTTGACTTGTTCTGCAGTAAATTCTTTCTGCTTCTACCTGTTGAAGATTCAATTCATTTAAAAAATGTCTTGCAAGATGAATAAGTTTTCCACTTTTAGATGCTTACAACAGCATATTAATTGTTGTTTGAAAGTAGGTCAATTAGATTAATTGCTATATTTCTATGTTCTTTATTAGGCTAATTGTCAGTTTCTTCTAAGGTCCTTGATATGAAATGCCATTTTCTTCAGAGTGCTTATGTGAATTATAATTAGAATTTTCTGCGTCTGCGATTGTTTTGTCAACTAATGTCAGCAAAGCATTTTTCTCTTGCTAACTTTATCCTTGCCTTCTGATTGGAAAGCCCCCTCAACCTCCTTTGAGTGGCTCAATGGATCCTCCTAGAAATTTTGTTCCTTCCGTACCTGGCCAAGTAATCTTTCTTTTTGCTCAATATGACTGTCAAATAGAAAATGACTCTGAAAACTGGTTCTTGATAATTGTTCACAATCGATTATTCCTGCAGTTCCGACCAGCTGTTCCACCACAGCCATTACAGCAGTTCATTCCTATGGTTTCTCCACATTTTCAGCCTGTTGGTCGAGGTGTCACTGTAATGAACACTGGTTTGCCTAATCAACCTCAGCAACTTCCATATCCTCAACCGGTGCAGCATTTGCCTCTGCGACCTGGCCCACCAGTTCATGGTCCACCCCCATCACAGGTTATTACCTTCCCTAATACTCAGCCAAACAGCCATGTTATCTCTGGATCAGCTGTAGCGCCCCCTAGCATTCCAACACCGAGTAACTTCACTCCAGGTTTTGGTGGCTCTGGAGCACCTCTTTCGTCTTCGTACACTGTAAGAAATGTTTTTCCATATAATTGCTATGATGTATCCGATCCGTTGAATAGTTAATTAGCAGGATCTCTATTTTGCAGTTTACACCAACTTCTTATGGTCAACCAGCAATAAGCTTTAGTGCTGTAGCTCAGTATCAGCCTGCAAGTCAAATGCATGTACCAGTCATTCCTGCCGGTGGACAGCCTGGACCATCTTCTTTGAGCCAGGGTGCTCCTGTTACGCCTGTGCAGAATAGTGGAGAACAATCTTCCGTTGCCGCTGCCAAGGTTTTGGTTGGGAAATCTCTCATTGTTTCTCTCACATGCCATTTTGTTATATTTGCCTATCTAAAGCTTTCCAAAAAAATTGGGGATGTATGCAGGCAACATCTATCCAGCCTAAGGCTGTAGAAGAGCCCCCAACAGACTGGATAGAGCATATATCTGCAAATGGAAGAAGGTAGTTAATTTTGTCTGTTTTCCATGATTATTGATGTTTACTGATAGTTTGGTTTGGTTGTGGTACTTTTGTTCATTTGGTAATGTAAAATCTCACCTTCTAATGGCTGAATTCATGAATATTGTGATCTTCATTGGGTGATAAAGTGAATCTTTATCAGTTTATGTGTTTAACTATAAACTGTTTGTCTCTCTTACCGTGGTATTTGATTGCAACTTGTGAGTACCTTGCACTTTTGGCTCTCCACCCTTTGAGCTTTAGATATATCACGGCACTCTATTAATTTTGGTAGTAAGTTATGAGATTATGATTTGGATGACCAATTTATTGTACATTCTTGCTGATTTATTTAGTTTCACTTTTATATGAACTACAATAGACAATTAGAAGTTATGCCACTATATCTTTAAGGCTCTGGATGGGTTACATCTTGATGTGGCCTAAGTGTTGAGTTTATAACGGGATACTGATGGACATGTTTCTTGCCCTCAAATAAATTCACTTACTATCCTGAAGTATGAAAGGATTCTGGCTCTGAAAACAATGTAATTATTGCTTGTTTACGTCTTTCCTATAGCAAGTAGAATCGGCAGTAGCTTCAGAATCTTTTACCAGGAGGTGGAAACTTTGTGCCCTTTATGGGCTCAAAGAGAGACGATGAGTATGGTAGTGATTTCCTTTAATGCCCATTTGATATGAATGGTTCTCCTTTAGATGGCCATTTCTTACTGGATCATTAAACCACGATACCAAAATCCCTAAGAAAATTTTCCATCTTTTTATATTATTTAGTACCATTTTGGTCTAGCCTCATGCTGTATTACAGTGTATGCTGATTGTCAAAACCCTGGTCTTAGCAATCTTTTACGACCAACTGTCAGTAGCTTATATGTACAACTGCTGCTGTTTGCATCACCCTCTAGATTTGCTTTTCATTATAGCTATTTATGTTGTAGTTTGGTGGTTCATCTTTGGTGGTGCATCTTCATTACTAGTGAATATTCTTTTCATATTTATGTATTATTTACAACTAACTCACCCTAGACAGCTTCCACCATTTCTTTTGAGTCTTTACTTTCTACTTCTATATAATCAAGTAAGAATTTATGGTTTTAGGTGATCAAAGGTATGGAACTCTTCTGTTGCATGATTAATATTGTATCTCTTGCGTAATATTCAGATATTACTACAATAAGAGGACAAAACAATCTACCTGGGAGAAGCCTTATGAATTAATGACAACAATCGAGGTGAGTTTGCACTGTTTCTGCTGCATAACTTGCTGATTTTTTTATATTTAATGGTTTAGTATCTTAAAATTTCACTTGACTGTACTCTTATATATGCTTTCATCTATATTTTTATGAACAATTGTGTTGAGCTTGAATGTGTTTGAGGTTTCTCGCTTCATGATTTTCTTTCCTTGTTGCTTTAGTAATTTATGAGCAGATTTTATTCAGGGCTAGTGTGTAAACTATCCACTTAAGCGCTATTACTGTTGGGGATTCTCTCCTGAGAAGGAAATTGTCTGTTAAAATTTGGCATCTTCTTAGTGTCGCTGTTAGGAAATTACTTGCCTTATTCTCTACTATTTAATTTGCTAGAAGTTTTTTAATATCTCAAGTTTCGGAAAGAAGCATTTTTCTGTGGAAGGAATTTTGATATTATTGAAGCTCATATATCAGTAGTTGATGGAAATAATTTTACTTCATCCAACTCATATACTTCTTATCTTGTTTACAATTCTTTTGTATTTGAAAGATATGCACATCTACCGTCTTCCTCAGCAAACACCCCTCAACCCCTCTCTTTCTTCTGTCCATATGTAGCTAGCTAGTGCTATAATACCTTCTTGCTTATGTGTGGGTACTGCTGGGTACATGAATATGGTTCTGATGGATCTTTGAAGCAAACTGAGTTATGGACATGTCACATGATGAAATGAAGCAATAAACTAGTTTTCTGTGTTCTCTTAACATGCTTTATCTTCCCATGTTTTGAACATTATATGCTTGCAGGGTACACGTCTTTTGGCATTTGTTCTAAACTGATTCCACCAGTGGTTTTATTACTTATTTATCTATGCAGCGTGCAGATGCCTCAACTGATTGGAAGGAATATACGAGTCCCGATGGAAGAAAGTGTGTAATTTCTATGTAGTTTTTTCTGATTATTTATGTTTACTCCTGTTGTCTCTGGAACCCCTCCTCCATCCCCTCCATTATGAAACTATATTTAATGTTTTGGTTCTTGTTTTTTCCCCCCATCTTCTGCAGATATTACTACAATAGAGTCACCAAATCATCAAAATGGGAAATTCCTGAAGAATTGAAGGTTTTCTACTTTCTCAACTATTGACATGAGAGATCGTTTCTCATTTTTTCTAATATATTTTTCTTTTTGTTGTTTATGCTTCAAGGTGGCGCGTGAACAAATAGAAAAGGCGACCACTATGGAATTGGAGCCAGAAAACCTTGGTTCTCCGCCGTCAACGTCTGTTCCTCCATCATTAGATAAAACACCATCTAGTGCAGATACTTCCACTGTGGTCCGTGAGATGCCATCAAGTCCAGTTTTTGTTGCACCTGTTGCTGCTCTTGATTATCAACCGCAGTCAGATTCTGAGTCACCAAATATGGCTGTTGTGTCCTCTTCTGCAGCAACCAACATTGACGATGTTAAGACAAGCATGAGTCCAGATGACGTTATTTCGGCAAGTATGGAAACCATCATTCCAGCTGTTGACAGTGTGATGGCACCAAGGTGTTATTCTTTCTTCCTATTTTTGTGCAAGTATATGTAGCCAGTGCAAGTTTAATGTCATGCACTTGACTATGAACTTGTAATTCATGAAATATTATAGGAATGACTCCAACTGTATTTCAACTCGGGATATTCCTAGTTCTGCCGATAAAGTTCCTGCTCAAGATAAAGAGGTACTAACAGTTATTAGCAACTCACTAAGTGTGGAAATAGATGCTCTACTAGTATAGTGAAATTGTGAATACCTTACAGGAAGCCGAAAAAACTGATGAAAAAGCTGATAAAGTTAATGGTATTTCATTGGATGAGAGGTTGGTTAATCAGGAGCCTGTAAGTTACGCTGATAAGCAGGTATTTTACCATAAAGTTACCACTTTTGAGCTTGTTACTTTGAATTGTATGGGTATTATCATCTTGATTGTCTTTTCTTTAATAATTTAGGAGGCCAAAAATGCATTTAGGTCTCTTTTGGAGTCTTCAAATGTTGGATCTGACTGGACGTGGGACCAGGTACTTCAGAAAGACTTTTATAATTTCATTTCATAGTGACATGAGAATGTTCAACTTTTTTTTTTTTTGGAATTTGAGAATGTTTAACTTTCATACTGGTTGCACAGGCCATGAGAGTAATAATCAATGATAAGAGATATGGTGCTTTAAGAACTCTTGGTGAGCGGAAGCAAGCATTTAACGAGGTAGATTTTTCTCTTTATATTACGTGTCTACGCGTGTGGAGAGAGTTGTGTGTCTTTTATGTACTCTGTTTTGTCCTTTTTTCTTGTCTTTTTCCCTTAATCTTTTATGCAGCTTGTTTTCTCCTTTGAAGTTTGTTTTCTAATTTCTGGAAGGAGATCCTTATCTAAAATGTCCTGGTGGTTATGGGCTTAAATTTGTAAAGCTATTCTTTTATTGACATTTCTGGAACAATTACTGCCCAGCTGGTCATATTTTATGAATGTTGAGCTTGTCTTTAGGTATGTTCACATGTTTTTTTCAGTTCTTGGGTCAAAAGAAAAAACTAGAAGTAGAAGAAAGACGACTTAAACAAAAAATTGCAAGAGAAGAATTTAGAAAAATGCTGGAGGTAAGTAATTGTATCTGTCATTTGTTTTGATTGGGATCTTTTTTGGAAGTTCTTAATGAGTATTCATTTCGACTAAAATTCTTTTTAGGAGTCTACAGAGCTGACATCATCTACAAGATGGAGGTTTATAAATTTCTTTCCAAAATTTTCTTTCATTTTTGTTTCAATTATGCTTGTTCATTGCTAATCGAAGATAACATGTTTATTCTCTTCATAATTTCTGTTATGCTATTCATAAATTTACTGTTCAGCAAATTGGTTACAATGTTTGAAAATGATGAGCGGTTCAAAGTGATTGAACGGGAAAGAGAACGTAGAGACCTAATTGAAACATACTTGAAAGAACTCACAGACAAGGTACACTATCTTGCTAACTGATCTCTTCTCACTGTGACATCTGGTGCATATTTTGATTGAATCTAATTGACATTTAAATTATATAGCGCCATTGCAGCTTCATAATGCAACTTGAAATCATCTTACACAGCCTCTTATAACCTGAACTTGAAATAAAATGTGGAACATACCATTAATATGTAGAGCCCATCTTGGGTCCTTGGTTGGAAAATGAATCAGAGAGCTCAAATGCTCTCTTTTCCAAGTAGAAGTGCTTTTCCTTTCTTTTGTTGTTAGTAGGGCCCAGGAGGGGTTGGGAGGGAATAGGGTGCTTAACACTGGGCTACCTCCTCATTACTGTCCACATATGATGGACCGCAGCTCATGTTTACGGATGTTGCATGTCTCTGATTATATGAATGATATTACTTGACTATTCACATATAAGTCAGACAATAGGTGAACAACTATTGCTAAATTGATGTTTTTGTATTCACCTTTTAAATTGCTTCTTATGATGGTTGCACCCCATCTATTTATTTTGAATGTCACTGTTGACAAAGGCGTAATGGACAAACCCTAGTGACTTCATTTGAAGTCTTGTTTTGAAAATTAAGTATTTGATGATTATATGCTGAGAAGTTCTTTGGTCCTTGTCATGATCAGGAACGTGCTAAGGCACAAGAAGAGCGTAAGCACAATATCATGGAATACAGGAAATTTTTGGAATCTTGTGACTTTATTAAGGTAAGCTTCTGCAAAGCTGTGATTCATATTTTCCACATTGATCTTCATCTAAGTTTTACTATCCACTATGTCCACAGGCAACTACGCAATGGCGAAAAGTTCAAGATCGTTTAGAGACAGATGATAGATGTTTACGCCTTGAAAAGATTGATCGGTTGGAAATTTTTCAGGTAATTTTTGGTTTTCTGGTTAAGTCTGTCTTATCAGTAATGACTAATTTCAAGATGATGTCTCAGGACTACTTGCGTGATCTAGAGAAGGAAGAAGAAGAGCAGAGAAAGATACAGAAGGTGCTAGAATTGATAACTTCTACACCAAGCTCTTCTCTTTCCGTTTTTATAATATGTTGTTGTTTTGATTATTAAACTAAACAGGAAGAATTAAGAAAATTGGAACGTAAAAATCGTGACGAGTTCCGCAAAATGATGGAAGGACATGTTGCTGATGGAACTCTTACAGCCAATACCCACTGGCGTGATTATTACACGAAGGTTAGGTTGAAAATAATGATTTTGTCAAGCCACGCTCTGGAATATTGATTATCTATCCTTCCACTTGAAGTTGGTTTTTATGTTAAAGATTTAAATCATAATTTGGGACACGGTTTCTCATTTTCCCACTTAAATTTGCTTTTAAGGTTATAGATTCTAATCATGGTAGGGACTTAAGGCCTCATTTTTTGCTGGACATTTTTGTAGGTGAAAGATTTACCTGCATATTTGGATGTAGCATCAAACACCTCAGGTTCAACCCCAAAAGATTTGTTTGAGGATGTTGCCGAGGAGCTTGATAAACAGGTGATCGTGCTATTTTTTGCAATTCTGCTTGACAATTACCAACTCTAAAAGCTATATACTGAGAAATATTTATTACCATAGACTTGGTACAAACCTTATATTATTCCTATATAGTTTTACAGTTGAGTTTCTTGATCTTTCTGTGTGCACTTTCAGGTTAATTCTTCAGGTTTTCAGATTTGTGTCTACTTATTTTTGAGATCTATAGTACCTTTTGACTTCAATCTCCTTTCAGTGGACAGGCTGAACAGTTCTGTGTTGAAAGTGCATTCTACCTGCCTACAAATTTTAAAATTTTCTTAAATTTTTTGTACAATCATTAAGTTACTGAACACATTTTGGTTTCTTAGTAGGTTCTATTTTTGTACAATCATTAAGTTACTGAACACATATTGGTTTCTTAGTAGGTTCTATGTTAACTAAGTTTCAGGCTTTCTAACTATGGTTTTCCATTTACTTTGACAGTACCATGATGACAAAGCGAGAATAAAGGATGCTGTCAAGTTGAGAAAGGTCTTAAATGGAGTTCTGTTCTATGTTCTGTGCACCCTGTTCTTCTGGATGTCTAATATACTGGTAATTTTGTCAGGTTTCTTTGACATCAACCTGGACACTTGATGATTTTAAAGCTGCTATTGCAGATGATATTAGGTCTCCGCCTATATCTGTTGTGAACTTGAAGGTAATTTAATTGGTGATTGTAGCTGACTCTTCTTTTTAAGCCTGATTTTTTCTTTTTTGCAAATGTTGAATTGTTTGAATTAAGAAGTCCGTTTGCTTCGAAAAACTGCTGATCTTTGAGTCCCAATATACCAACTTTGATCAGTTTTCACTTTTTCCTGGATTTTTCATTTTATTTTGATCTTTTACTCAAATTTTGGATTACTATTTCCAATTAAAAAAATAGCTAGAGAGATGCCGAGAGTTTCGTCTGCTTTGCTGATGCAAGGCCTGAATATAAGAAAGACTACATATTTATATCAAAACAGCCCACTGTATATAAACTCTTCTGACATGGTCCTGGGCGTAGTATCTGGTCACGGGAGGTCCACCAGGGAATCCTCTTGATTTCTTTTGTTGGAGTTCTTCCCTTTTGTAGAAAACCCTATGTTTTCGACACAAAAGGGAGACTTGTTTGTGACAAAGTCTAGTCCTCCAAGCAATATTTCTCTGATAATTTGTCTGATGCTTTATTCATAAATAACGTAGCCTTATATAGAGGTTGGTTACATCAGTTTATTTAGGATAAGACTTCTAACA
>JANZLH020000427.1:261862-272563 GCA_026770325.2 Erythroxylum fimbriatum
ATGATACTAAATATTTAAATAGACTCCTTCTAAGGTAAGATCTCCTATTTTAAAGGGATGTTGTAAATCTCCTATCATTACTCCCCTCCTCGACATGGAGCTTGTCCTCAAGCTTGAAGCGATTCATCTTCCTTCTCCCGGTCTGCCGCTTCAAGCCAAAACGGCTGCTTACACTTGTGTTCCCTAGAGCATGGCTCATCATAATTAAAACAAAGTCCCTTTGCTTGTCTTTCAGCCATCTCCTCCCTTGACAAACGATTGAAAAATGAGACTGAGCTACTTCCTATGCAGGAGACCGATGTTGGAGAACCTCCTAGGGGTTTGCTATCTCGGTTGTTAACAGCCGCATGGTTGGCCCGAGAACTTTTGGTTGTTGCCCAAGCTGAAGCGTTGCTTATGGCTGTTGCCCAGGCAGAAGTACGCCGAGCTCCACACCTTAGTCCATCAACTGCTTCCTTTCAAAAGCCCTTGCCATGTTCATGGCAGTCCCTAGCGTTTTCGGCCCCTGCAGCTCCACATCTATCCGTATCCCATCAACTAATCCAGTTGTAAAGAGGCCCACCTATTGTTTGGGTTGGAGACCAGTGGTGTGTGCTAATAAGGTTTGAAATTGACGCTGGTACCTCAACAGTGCTCATCTGTTTGAGAATTAGCCAATTTTCCTAACGGGTTAGTGCTTAAGGGGGGACCAAATCTTGTGTTACATTGTGACTTGAAGTCCTCCCACGACATTCCTGGTATCTCCTGTTCCACCTGGTAATACTAGAGTTGGGCCTCCCCTGTCAAATGAAATGCAACCAAGTCTACTCGATCCTCTTTTGCTGTCCGTTAACTCTAAAAAAAGTGATCGCAACGGTTCAACCAAACCGGAGGGTCCTCTGAACCATTGTAGGTGGGGAATTCCAACTTTGACTAACAGGGCACCATACGGGCCTCGGGATGCCCTTCGTTCTGCCTCTCCCCTCAGTTAGCCGAAGCATGGCTGCTGCTCGCCCCACCTTCATGCCCCCCACAATTTGGTTCCTTTCCTAGCTCCCTAAACTGACGATTTGTCTCTTTGAATTGGGCAGTCGAGTTACTTTGCTGGAGCTCTTCCATCTACTAGAAATGTTGCTCAACATAAAGGCCTTGAGCTCATTCTAGATAGTCCCTGAGTCGTCCATTGTGTTTGGCTCTGATACCTAATTGATATGGTCCAGGGCGTAGGATCTGTTCACGGGACGATCTGCCAGGGAATCCTCTTGATTTACCTTGTTGGAGTTCTTCCCTTTTTTAGAAGACCCTATGTTTCTACACAAGAGGGAGACCTGTCCGTGATAAGGTCTCGTCCTCCAAGCAATATTTCTCTGATAATTTGTTTGATGCATTATTCATAAATAATGTAGCCTTATATAGAGGCTGGTTACATCAGTTTATTTAGGATAAGACTTCTAACAAAAATAAACCTACTACTTTATTTAGGATAAGACTTCTAACAAGAATAGACCTACTAAACTTCTAACAAGAATAGACCTACTAGTTATGATACTAAATATTTAAATAGACTCTTCTAAGGTAAGATCTCCTATTTTAAAGGGATATTGTAAATCCCCTATCATCCTCCAAATCCCAAGATTCGAATTTCCAATTAAAAAGGGGGCTTTTCACCAAATTACATCAAGTCATTTTGTTTGTAATTTCCAAAAGTCTTTTTTGGACCCTAAATGTCCTCCATTGCATTTATTGTTTATGAAAACACCCAGCCCTTCTGTTATCTATGGATGAACTTGTTGAGAAAAAGACAATATAACTTGAGTTGGTTTTGATTCATGAGTCCTGATATGATGAAATTTTAGACCAATAAATTTGAGGTGGAATTGCTTTGTAATAGAATCCATATGGAATAAGTGTGAATATCTTGTTTAGATCTAGCATTGTATAGTTTTGATACTAGATAATTCATTTTTCTGTTCATCTTAATGCACCATTTCTACTCAACATGTTCTATTTGATATGAATAAGCCTCCGAATTTAAATTAATTTGAACCACAATCAGAGCCCAAGTCAAGATACTCATTATTTAAAAAAATGAAAACAAGTTGGAGCCTAGTGAGGATATAATCAACCTTTCTGGTGTCAGAGACCTTACCATCTGTGGAGGATGAAGTTATATCTACTTTCCTTTTCAAATTCTGTTCAAGAATTTTTGTGCGTCTTTTCAAGTATCTAGGCGCATACAGAATTTGTGTTTTATATGTAATTTTATGAATGGACTTCGTGCGTGTATCTAGTATGAATATGAAGTTTTAGTCGATTTATAGGATCTTAACAAGAAAATTCCTACTAATCAATAATAAAGATAATAAAGATAAGAACAGTGATGTGATTTAGTGATTGAACTATTAATTGATGTAAGTTGTTAAACAACTTTTTCTTTGTGGCTTTTGTTATTTGTGGTACTGATGGTTTTCTTAGCTAGTGCTCATTGAAAATGTAAATTTTTATGTCTTTTACCTATACCAGATGGTTTTTGATGAATTACTTGAAAGAACTAAAGAGAAGGAGGAGAAAGAGGCCAAGAAACGCAAACGTCTTGCAGATGACTTCCTTAGTTTATTGCAGTCTATCAAGGTCTGCAGCATTGCTTTTCAACATGTTGATTTTGCACTTTATGGAGTTGCAATATGATGTTTCAAATAAGTGATTACTGCACTGTGAATATGTGTTCATAAATATAACTTGTCTTTTTCTTTTTTGGTAATGAGATATCAAAAGGGGATATTCTTTTCACTTTCCTCCTGAATTTTTGCTGCTTGTAGGAAATAACCACATCTTCTGAGTGGGAGAACTGCAAATGGCTTTTTGAAGGTAGCAGAGAGTTCAGGTATTATCTGCTAATTCCTTTGTCAACATAGCATAAGCTTTGATTCATGTGCACAATATAGTCCTAGGTTGGTTAGAATGGCTGATGTTTTAGAGAATTTGAGTCATGTCCGAGATCTGTCAGACTGTTGAAAGTTATTACACAAATTTACATGCGATTCACAGTAAGATTTTTTTGAGACTAATTATTTTTTGAAAGTTCTTAATACTAATGATTTTTTGAGAACTTTGATGCGTTCAACACACAAAGTAGGAAAGCAAATACTAGTGTAAACTGATAATATGAGGCATACAAATACCAAACACAGATAAGCGAAATATCGAGAAAAGAAATGAAAAAGTTGATATTAGGAATTTGCATATGTGAAATTGGTTTATCAGATCGAGAGCAATTTACATAAATCATAATTATATTTAATCGGTTTATAGAAAGTTTTGCAGGATAAAGAGCGCCCTTTTCCTTTTGGTATATAATAAAATAGAGCTACCCTGGGTCTAAATTATTGAAGTTCTTTTTTTTTT
This sequence comes from Erythroxylum fimbriatum, assembly GCA_026770325.2. Taxonomy (NCBI): domain Eukaryota; kingdom Viridiplantae; phylum Streptophyta; class Magnoliopsida; order Malpighiales; family Erythroxylaceae; genus Erythroxylum; species Erythroxylum fimbriatum. The sequence goes on from JANZLH020000427.1 coordinate 265,247, forward strand.
TAAATCTCAGGTACACTACATATAATTACACCAGTTGTTTTTATTCTGTATCTTCAATTTCTTCTCCAAGTTACTTTTGGATTGCTATGAGACCTCTTTAGCAAATGTGCAACTTAAAGTTCGAAAGCAATAAACTCTTTTAATAAGTTTTTTTTAAAACTAAAATTTAGATAGCATCTGTATTTATATTTATGATAAGGTGAACTTGTTTTCTTCAGATTGTTATGTAATTAACAATCCGTTATCAATTGTTCTCTACTTATCTGGGAAAACTTTTAAAATTAAAATTTTTATCAAACGTACTTATTAATTGATTAATTAACAAATTATTGCATAGGATTTTTTTTGGATTTGAAAAGTGCATTTTCTATTATTCAGTTCATTTTGGCATTGGTCTGTGATACGGACTGTTGGATGCTATGCAGTTCTATGGGGGAGGAGAGCTTCTGTCGGAAGATATTTGATGATTACATCAATGAACTGAAAGAACTGGCAAAGGAGAGTGAGCATAAAAGGAAGGAGGAGAAGGTACAAATTAGCTTCATAAGTTTCTTGCCCACTGCCAATTCACAAAGTTATCCTTTCTACAAAATTTTGACATAAAACAAGTTCAGATGTGGAGTTCTCGGTTTTAAAAAATGCATATTACTTGCATTCACAAATCTACTTCTATCTTGAATGTTGAATACTAGTTTGAATGCATAGACTGACTGAATGATCAGTTGGAATGTGATAAAACTCTGTAGTGTTTAACTGCCACTGCAATTATTTTTTGCTTATAGTGGGAAACCTGTAGTATATGTTAAAGTAAGCAGTTATTATTATTTTGCATAAACTTCGTTCTGCAACTCAAACCGTGTGGGTTAGGATTGACAGTTGCCTGACATGGTTTAGTTAGGTTTAAGATGGAAGTTTCAACTTGAAGAAACTAATAGAGTTGATATTACTAGATGTGAAAGATTCTAAAGATTTGAAGTTATTGATGCAACAGTTTGTGATATTGTTTAAATAGAGTGAAGATGTGAAAAATGGATCTACTAGACTTTGGACCAAGCTACATAAGTGTTGTTCTCTCTCACATATGCATCTTTTTGTATGTCTAGCTATGCTTAATTTCTTTTATGCTTTTTTTTTGTTTGTATAATTCATATATGCTATATTACAATGCTTGCTACTACTCAATTCTGGCATAGCTAGAACTATAGACTGAAGAATGCTCCAATTCGTGGACAAGATTTTTGAATGCTTGTGATCCTTCTCAACACCTGCACCGATGTGTGCATGTCAACTAGGATCTGAATCTGCTTACTTATATTTTTCTTCTGAAGGTGAAAAGGGAAAAAGAGAGAGAGGAAAAAGAAAGGAGAAAAACCAAGCATAGAAGGGAAAAGGATAGGGAGTATGAAAGAGTTGATAACGGTAAGAGGGATGAAGCAGACACAGGCAATGCTGATATAACGGAAGATCATGTGTCTGATGACAATAAAAACAAGAAACATAAGAAGAGACATCAAAACTCTGCAGATGATCTGAATGAAAGTGGGAAGGATAGATCCAGAAGTTCTCACAGGCATGGCAATGACCATCGAAGATCTAAACGAGTAAGCAGATGTTTCTCTTTTGTCACTTTTGTCGCTTCTGTTGCTCATGTTATTTCCTTTCTGATGCTATCACCTGTATGATTATGAAGCATGCCTCCACCCCTGAGTCGGATGATGGAAGCAAGCATAAGAAGCATAAGAGAGATCACCGTATAGATTCCCATAAAGATGGCGATAACGAGGAGCTTGAAGATGGAGAATTCAGTGAGGGTGGAGAAGCTCAATAATTATCATACTGCGGAAGTTAGTTCACAATTTTTGGTTCCATATCTGTTGTAAAGATGCTAGTTTTTTACAGCAAACTTGAGGCGAAATGTCAGATTAGCGTAGGTTTGTAGTTCCTGATTAAATACGTTATACATCTATGTTACTATCAATGGTAGTAAATTTGGTCTTCCTAATACTCTATTCCAGGTATTTGACCCCACCTAGCACCAAGCACACTCATTTCTGATGGATCATTACATGCTATCTTTCTGTGTCATTAGAAGGGAATAGAAACTTTGTGGTTCCAAACTCTCCACCAGAGAAATTTGTATAGATACATAATTATTCACGATGAAGGCTAAAATCAAGTTTTGAGATAACTCGTGTAAACCTCAGGACGTGCTTCACAGCTCTTCTTTTCTACGTACATTGTAAAGTGACTTGTACCTTGATGAAAATGAGATTAAAAAAAGAAGAGAGGAAAATGAATATCATGATGATATAGAAAAGGCAACAAAAATTGGTTCCTCCTTAGGTCCTTGGTCTTTTTCTGACTAGAAGAGTGCGAATTTGCATGTGAAGAAGGCAGGGGTGGTAGGGTCGAATGCAAGTGAAAATGTTAAATGGGAACTCTAGCTCATGTATCAGTTAAATGTTAGTAAAAAAACTCCACACTTATCTTAATGTTGAAGGTTGGCTTCTTCTATATCTAGTTTATAGTATGCATACGAAAAGTATTGAAGTCTTAGACGGACCTAGACAAAAACTTTCCTGTCACAGTATGATAAAGTTGGTATAAATTAATAATTTGATTAGTATTATGTTATTAATAAATAGAGAACAACCTTTCACTTTGGTGTTATTGCATGACGATTAGTCTAAGTTGCTACTCTAAGGATAGTAACAGGAATGGTCAGTTTAGTCTCCACGCCAAATTTAAGAATACAGGTTAGATAGAGAGCTTTTCATTATTAAAAAAAAAAGATCAGGCAGGTTGAAGAAGCAAATCAAATCCAGCCGCATCATTAAAAATTGCAAGGGCGAAAGAAAATTGTGTTCTACCACCGAATCAAATCCCAAAGTTCAGGTCAAAGATGGCCAATACATGACCATATGGCTTTCACTGTCAAAAAGGAAGAAAGGAGAACAGATTGATAGGGATGACAGGCAGATTAATACGCCAATATTACTAATTTTTTAATTAAGTTAGATCATTGTCGTTGCCACATATTGAGTCTTCAAACAGTAAAAATGTTATTACTTGTCAAAGATGACGTGAATCCAATTACCAAAGCTTTGTTTTTAGGATGTTATTTACTAGATATAGCTCCATATCGCCAAGCCACCACCAAGTCTATATATTAACCTCATACTGTTTGTTCTCTCCAATTTCATATCAAGAGAGCAAAGAAAAAATGGCTTACAAGGTCGGCCCTTTTAGCCTCATTGCTTTCCTCCTCCTCTTAATGACCCTGGCCTATGCCCGGCCGGTGCATGACTTCTCCGACGTAACTCCGATGCAAACTGAGCATGCGGTGCGTTAACTTCATGAAACAACACCATCAACTTTCATGGTTTAGGTCCAGTTTCCGCTTAAACTAATATACATAGTTTAGTTAATACATGTGCTTGTTCTTTGTTGAAGGGTCTTGAGGAAGAGCAGGTTCAGGTGGAAGAGACTTGTGGTGGAGTAGATGAAGGCGAATCCTTGCTGTTGCTGAGGAGAGAACTTGAAGCCCATTTGGATTACGGCTATGTTCCTGTGAATCCTTAAGACCTTTTGCTTTCATGTTTGTTCCAAGGTTCGCCATGTACTAGTCTTCCGGGAATAAAAACTTGTTCAAGTTAAGTTGTGGATTCAATCTTGTATATGAGTTTAGAGAATGGTGCCCAAAGTAAGAAATAATTGGAAGCAATTAGATTGGCGTTCCTATGATCTTCTTCAGATGTGAAAGATTTTGATTACTGAGTTATAGGATGATCACAATAGGCATGACTAATAAGAATACGATGCATTAAGATTTTTGTTATGTCGTTTCACTTATTAAAGGATGATTTTAACTTTCTTTATCATTCTTAATTTTATTCTTGACACTTTTTTTGTGGCCAAAAGTATAATTTGTAATTCAACTTTTCTCAAAATTTTTAAGTAAGCCCTGCTGTTATTTTTGGTACCACTTTATATTTTAATGTTACTAAAATAATATTCATTATACTTTAAATAATGTATAAAATGATAACAGAGAAACTGATAAGATTTTTTTTTGTAAACGTTAACACCTTTAACTAATAATTAAAAGAATTATTTTTTATCACATTAGTATTTGATGAGTCAAAATTGCTTAGTTGGAACATAACATAGGCTAAATTTATAACCCATATAACATAAACTATCAAAAACTTATCTATGTCGAGATTTAGGGTACTACTAATACCATTTTAAAATATTGAAGTGTAACGTGATATTATACATATATAATAATAGGGGCCAACTTAAACTTTTTAAGAAATATTAGGGGCAATTTGTTTCTTTTTTAAAATAATATCTTATATTATAGTTTTTTGAAACTATTACAAATACTTTAGTAAGAGCAATTACTATAATAACTTACTACTATTGCATTATGGGTGCTCGTATGAATATATAGGTTTTTACTCAGGGCATTCGTGTATGGAGCTTTATCAATATATAGTTTATATCAAACATCCTAAAAGTGATACCCTACAATTGATAAGGTTTGGCCTCTTTCGGCTTCATGGAAAATAAAATTAAAAAGATGGTTATATTATGAGATCAGGGGGAGCATAGTTATCTTCCTATTATTGCATATAGACGATATATTACTCATGTCAAATTACTTGACCATGTTGTATGAGGTTAAGCAACTTTTAGTCAAGAACTTTAACATGAAGGACCTTGGTCCAACATCTTCTGTCCTAAGTATTCAGATTCATCGGGACAGATCTCAACACTTATCAGACCTCTCATAGAATGCATACATTGAGTATGTGTTACAAAGGTTTAATACGGTTAACAGTAAACCTGTCGTAGCACCTATCTCTAATAGTGAGAGATAATTTTTGGCACAGTTTCCAAAGAATAAAATAAAGAGAGAGGTTATGAGGAATGTTCCATATTCTAGTACGGTTGATAGCCTGATGTATACTCGACTATTTACTAGGTGGGACATTGCATTCACCATTTGATTGTTTGGTCAATATCTGGTTAACCCAGGTGTAGACTATTGAAATGCAGTCAAACGAGTGTTGAGATACTAAAAGGAACTAAGGATTATATGTTGACATATAGCACAGTCAATAGACTAAACCTCATGGAAATTCATATTCAGATTTTAGCTACGTGTCCGGATGATCGAAAGTCCACTTAAGGTTACCATTTTAAGTTTGCAGATGGTACAATATTGTGGAAGTGTGTCAAGTAGACACGAGTAACTTCCTCGACTATGCATGCAGAGTGCATGCTGTGGGGCTGCTTCACAGATAGTTTGACTTAGAAACTTGATTTCTAAGTTGTCTATGGTTGATTCAGTGGCTAGACCTATTCGGTTGTACTGTGGTAATCTTCTTACTATGTTGTTTAACAGCAACAAAGAATATCACAGGGTCTTAGCATTTAAAGGTCAATTATTTTGTCATAAAGGTGTTGATACGAAAAGGTGACATTAAGATTTGGAGCATCTAAGGACTGAGGAACTGTAAGTCGATCCTTTAACTAAAGGACTTCGCCCACTTGTGTTTGAGACACAAGTATATAGTATGGGTGTTTTGACGTCCTTAGACACTGTTAATTAGCGGATCGTTATGTTTGCTCTATGGACATTTGTACATTTTTATGTATTATGATTATTGGACCCCACACCCCACCTCTTCGGTGTTTGTGGGTTATACCCCGGCGTGTGTTTGTGGGTTATACCACGGCATCTAACACAAATCAGTATTGTTTCCACTAAAAATTCGGGGTTTAACAATGATAGTATGATGGTTCATCAATAAAGATGATCATTGTTTATCCTCAATAATACGTGTCATCATACATTGTCATAATACGTATGAATCACGGGCATATATACATATTTACCTTGTGCCTATGTCATTTAGACGCATACAATTTTAGTGTATCTACGAAGTTCGGCATGACATAGAGGGATATAAGTTTTTAATCCCATAAAGGTTCTCTAATACAGTTTAGCATTCAGTTGGAGAGCATAAAGGTTTTCTCTAATGCAATTTAACATTTGGTAAGAGGAAACAAGTTTTCTCTAATGCTGTTTAGCATTCGGTGAGAGAAAACAGAATTTTTCTAATGCAGTTTAGCATATGCGGTTTAGCATAAAGTTGGAGAAATTGAGATTTACAAAAGAAGATGATATAATTTAGATTATAAATGTATCATCCTAGTTTTCCACACTCCATTTTCCTATTAATGTTAGTGAGGTATTAAGTATACGTGATTGTATTAGATCTATGTCGCACATGACACATGCATTTGATATTTTTTGGTAATGAAAGCCTTGTAAGATGGAATGATGCACTTTCGTTATCTTTGGATCAAATGTTTTGTTTTTAAACTTAATCGACTAATTCAGTAGCGTGGCTTAACCGAGTTTTTAAACTAGAGTCAAACTGCAATTGATACTGATCCAAGGGGGGAGAATGTTGGACAATTTTGTCCTTTCTCATAAAGTTGGACAACTATTTTTTTATTACAAGAAAAAAAACAAAAAAATCAAACTTTGGAATACAGAACGCCTTTTGCTTCTCTGCGGAGTAGCTCCTGGATGCCAGCTGGCGGCTCCTGAAGAGTGTAGAGGCCCGGGCGAAGGATAACTGCAAGATGGGCCAAGCTGTCAGCACACTGGTTTCCTTCACGGCAGACATGATGGAGACGAACCTCCCAAGACCGGTGGAGAATCTCCTGGATACCTGTCACCAGGAAAGAAACCTTAGTAAGCACAAAAGTGGGCGCAGAGAGAATATTAATGACTTCGAGGGAGTCAACTTCAGTAATGACCCGGCGATACCCCTGCTCCCAAGCCAAAGTAAGGTCTGAATACACGCCCTAAAGTTTCGCATCTAAGGGCAAACCCCTCCCAAAGCTTTGCTAAATTCCCCCACACCAGGTCCAATTACAATCCCGAATTAACCCGCCAGTGTAGCTCTTAGTAGAGTCGTAATTAACGACGTCGTTCGAATTGACCTTAACCCATCCCGCCGAAGGTTTAGTCCAGCCCACAAGGGTACCCACGAGAACGCCCTGGGCTGGAAAAACACATGATTCTAGAGCGCGAGCTTTGGCGATGCAATCGACGTAGTCTAGAATTAGACGGGTACCATATTCCGTGTTAGGCCCCGATTCGTAACAAGCATGTTTAAATTATTTTGAGATTTTAGTTTGATTTTTTTAAAATTGGTTGGAATAAATTGAGGATTTTATTGTGTAAGTTATGATTATTAAATGAAGGGATTTAGTGAAATTAGATTTGTTGAT
>JANZLH020000427.1:277143-288339 GCA_026770325.2 Erythroxylum fimbriatum
TTAATTGTGCTTAGGCCGAGATTGACCCTAGAACCGGATCTCACTCATACTCGACACTTCTCTCATTTTCGATTATTCGTTTTAATTTGTTTTCGATAGTTTAATTTTACTTTAATTTTCTAAATTGTTTTAAAACCAAAAAAACCCCCTTTATTTTCCTTGCATCAATTAAATTTCATTCCAAAAATTAACCGAACATTCCCTGTGGATTCGATCTCGACTTACCACAACTACAAATTTTAGTGTGCAGAGTTAGGTAAATTTTGCAGTGCATTCGACACGCGCTGTCAGCCTGTGTCTTAACTTACAGGGTCTTATAAATCAACCATGTAAGTCTTTGAAACCATGTGAAGAAACATATGAAGATGAAGACATATACAGTAGTGTACATCTCCATGTAGCTCTTTGTAACTATGTATGTCTATCACTTAATTGACACTGGAAGAGACACAATCATGTATTTGACCATTTATATTGCAGAAAATCGAGTTTAGGATATAAAAGAGAAGAAGACGTAGGTTTGTTCATTGGGAGGCACAAAAACACCAAAAAGGGAAAAGAAAACAAAGTGAGAGCAAGTAATTTCTGATTCTCATCCTTGCTTGAATGATTTTGGGATTAGGTTGTGAGTTTGTTGATTCGCCCATCAACTTTGGTTCCAATCTTGAATCTTTATAAGACAACTGTAAAGTGAGAGATCAAATTTTGTATATCCTTATTTATGATTAATGGATTTACTTGTCAGTTTGGCTCATATTTTTTTCCTTCTACTTCAAAATGTTTTCACAAAAATCTTTATATTTGTTTCTTTATTGAGTTTTTATTCTCATACTTATATTATCTTATTAAGCTTGATTAGAGTCCATTGTTGTTGCTATTAAGTTGACCTCTTAAAGAGTTGTGTTTTTTTTTCTTATCTCCTAATAAGTGGTATCGAAGCCATTCTGATGGAAGGTGAAAACAACTATATAGTAAAGTTGATGTCATCAAACTACTATATTTGGATGCCTATGGTGGAGGACCTTTTGTATTATAGAGATCTCTTTAATCTGATGGTTGTGGATAAAGGTGTGAAGGATGATGTTCCTTTAAACCCTGAAAAGATTTTAGATAGAGAACATGAGAAGAAAAGGCGAAAAACTTTAAGCACAATTCAATAATGGATTGATATTAGCATATTCAAACATGTGTCTCAAGAGATAGATCCTTTTGAGTTGTGAAAAAAGCTGAAAGGACTCTACAAAAGGAAGATTGCCCATAATAAAGCTTCTCTGATTAAAAGGTTTGTAAACTTGAAGTTGAAAGCTGAGAAATCTATGTCAGAGCATCTGAGTGATTTCCAACCTTATTCATATTGAGTTTATTACCGAATAGTTCGAAGACCTTGGTAGTGACGATTAACAATGCAACTCCTGAAGGTGTGCTCTCTTTAGATGTAATCAAAGATAGTATGTTCAATGAAGAAATTAGAAGAAAATAGAAAAGAGTTGTCAATGTGTTGGCTTTCTTTGCAAAAAGCAAGGGAAGAGACAAATGCAGGGGTCCTAAAAGGCATGATAAGTCTAAGAATCGATCAAAGTTCATAAGTGACAAAAACGTGAAGACATGCCATTATTGCGATAAGTCATGACAAATAAAAAGGTTACGTTATAAATAGAAGAGGGACCAGAAAAGGCAAGATCATTAGAATAATGGTGATGATAAAAGTACAGTTGTAACAACTTCAAGCATAAATGAAGAGGTATCCGCAACAAGTGATTACTTTTATGTTAGTGATTTGAGTTTTGAGTGGCTAATTGATATGAGAGCATTATCACTTCTCAAACTATAAGAGAGGATATTGGGTAATCAAAGTTTCGCTAAAATTATCGGTAAGGTGATAACAAAGTTCAAATAAACATCAGATGTTTGCTAACATTAAGAGATGTACGACACATTTATGATTTAAGGCTAAATTTGTTATTGATAAATGTGTTAAATCGAGAAAGGTTCAAACATACTTTTAGGGATACGAAAGTAGAAACTGTCCAAGAGAGCAATGATTATTGCTCCAGGATAATTGTGTTGCACATTATACAAGGCACACTTGATGTTGTGTGGTGATGGAAGAGCATACACAGTCGAAGAGAAAACTTATCCAAATCTGTGTCATCGAAGCTTAAGGCACATTTATGAAAAGGGAATAAAGTTACTAGCTGGTAAATCTATTATCCCAGTAAAAAAATCTTTACCTTTTAATGATTGTGATCATTTTTTAGTAGGAAAGTAGCATAATGTCTCTTTCACGAAATGATCTATAAGGAAGACAAAAATATTGGGATTGGTGCATTTAGATATCTGTGACCTTATTAAGGAGGAGTCACTAGGAGGTAATAAATATTTTGTTACATTCATTGATGATTCTTTGAGGAAGACTTGGGTATATATGTTGAGAGCCAAGAGTCAAGTATTTGAAACTTTCCAAAAGTTTCATGTTATGGTAAAAAGGGAAGCTGAAAGGAAGTTGAAGTACCTGCAAACAGACAATAGATGGGAATATTCTTATAAGGAGTTTAAAGAATATTGTACATCGCAAGGCATTAGACCTAAAAAATTGAACTAGGGACTCTACAGAATAATGTGGTTGTTAAGAGGCTGAACGTAACTATGATGAAGCATGCACAAAATGTCCAAGTTGTCAAAGATATTTTGGGGTAAAGCAGCCTGAACTGCAATCTATTTGATCAACCAAGTTCCCTCAGTTTTGTTGAATTTTGAGATTTCTAAGGGAGCACGGACTTGGAAAAATTCTACATGTTATCATCTGAGAGTGTTTGGATATGACGTATTTAGACACGTACCCAAGGACTAGAGACAAAACTTGACTTAAAGACAATACCTTGCATCTTTGTAGGATATAATGATGAACATTTTGGCTTTAAAATCTATGACAAAGCGAAGCAAAATGCAAGGATGTGGTATACCAGGAGCACAAGAGAGGTGATGATCTTTTAAAAGCATATAAGTTAACTCATAGTAGCTCATCGTATGATATTGGTAATTCTTCTTCTAATGTTGAGCAGACTGTAAGCGAAGGAGGTGAAGTGTGAGAACAAGCACAAATTGATGGTGATCAAATACAGTATGATAATGATGAGCTACATAAACCACATCTAGACAATGCTGAAGATGAAACTATTAAGGAAAATGAGCAGCCGGAGCAATCAGATCCAACAGCTGAGGAAACACAACTCAAAGGTTGACAAGGGAGACGTGACCTTCTACTAAATCTTTGAGTGCAAAATATCTATTGTTTATTGTTTAGGGAGAGCTTGAGCATACGAAAGAAACTACATTTTGTAATGATAAAAAGCTCTGGTTTATAGTTATGAAGGAAGAGATGAACTCTTTGAAGAAGAATGATACATATGAGCTTGTAAATCTTCCAAAAGCAAAAGGGCACTTAAGAATAAATAGGTATTCAAGATGAAGAAAAATGGTAATAAGCTAGGGATGCATAAGGCAAGGCTATTGATGAAAGGGTTCAGTCAAAAGAATGATATATATTTTGATGAAATCATCTCACTAGTGGTTAAGATGATCTCAATTCAAATAATTTTGGGTTTAAATACCTGTTTAGATCTTGAACTTAAACAACTAGATGTTAAAATAGTCTTCTTGCTTGGAGATTTGGAAGAGGAGATATACATGGAGCAGCCAGAAAGTCAAAGTTAAAGGTAAGGAGAATCTAATCTGTAAGTTGAAAAAAAGTTTATGTGGGTTGAGACAAGCTCCAAGGCAATGGTATTATAAGTTTGATTCTTTTTATGACAAATTATGGTTTCAAGAAGTTCACAGGTGAGAACTTCATCATTGTTCTTCTATATGTTGATGATATGTTAATTATGGGTCATGATGTTGGCAGAATCTAAAAGTTGAAGGTGGATTTTTTAAAGCAAATCTTAGATATGGAGATAACTTGAGCTAGGAAGAGTAGGAAACTGTGGTTGTCACAGAAAAGGTGTATTGAACATGTGCTAGAAAGGTTCAATATGAAGCATGCTAAGCTAGTTAGCATGTCACTGGCACCTAACTTCAAGCTAAGCAAGCATGCATATCCCTCAACAGAAAAAGGAGAAAGATGGTATTTCTTATGTTCCATACTCATCAGCAATAGGGTCTTTGATATATGCCATGGTGTGTACCAGACTAGATATTGCACAGGCTGTTGGGTTAGTGAGCAAATTCTTGTCGAATCTAAGAAACGTTCACCGGAAAGTAGCGAAATAAATTTTGAGATACTTGAAAGGTACTTCAAAATAGAGTTTGTGTTTTGGTGATAGGGAGTCAATTCTAAAATGTTATATGGATGTAGATATGACTGGAGATCTTGATGGAATAAAATCTAACTTCAAGTTTTCTGTTCAAGATTACAAGGGGGAGGCATTTTAGGGCAATCAAAGCTACAAAAGTTTGGGCTTTATCTATGATTGAAGCAGAGTATGTAGTTGTAGTGGAAGCTAGTAAAGAGATGCTTTAGTTGAAAAGACTCTAAGAGTTGGATATGAAGCAAAAAGACTATGTAGTGTTTTGTGATAGTCAAGGTGTTATTGACTTGAATAAAAACACTATGTATCATTCTCGCATAAAGCATATAGATGTTAGATGTTATTGTTTGAGGTTTGTGATTGAGGAGCAACAATTGACATTGAAGAAGATTCATACGGACATGAATGCTACTGATAAATTGAATAAGGCGGTTCCTAGAAGCAAGAATGAGCTTTTTATTTAGTAAGCTTACTGAGATGTCTCTCAATTAGCTGTTAAACCATAACATGTCTTCTCCATAATTGGGCTAGAAGAGGAAATTATTGAGTGTTTAGCCTTATTTTGAGATTTTTGGTGATCGTAAAAGCCTTTATGGTTTGTAGAGATGACGAACAAGTGAAGACAAGATGGATGAAGATCTTCTGGGGAGAGATACGGTCGTGTAGGGTGCTACACACTTGTGTACTTAACCATGTAGAGTGACACCCACCTATGTCTTAGATTACAAGGTTGTGTGGATCAATTGTGTAAGTCTCTGAAATCGTGTGAAAGAACGTGTGAAGAGTGAAGACATACACAATCGTGTGCATGACATATACTATCATGTATGATGATCGTGTAACTCTTTGTAATCGTGTATGTCTACGACTTAAGTAACACTAAAATAGATATAATCTATGTATGTTACAAAAATCTAATTCAGGATATAAAAAATGAGAAGACATATGTTTGTTTATTGAAAGGCCTTAAAGCACCAAAAAGGAAAAAGAATAGTGTGAAAGTAGTTTATGATTTTCGTCCTTTTTTTATTATATTTAGGATTAGGCTGTGAGTTTGTTGATTTACACATCAACTTTAGTTTTAATGTTAAATCTTTGTAAAATAATTTGTTGTCACAAGGTGAGAAATTAAAATTTGTAAATTCTTATTTATGATTAATTAATTTATTTATCAATTTTGTACTTCAAAGAGTTTTTTTTTTGCTTTTTAGTTGAGTTTTAGTTCTGTTACTGCATGGCCGTACTTCAATTGCTCATTATAGGCATCTTGTGAGTTCGGTAGAGACTAGGCTGGCTAATTGGTGTTCTAAATTTCTGAGTCTCGCTGGGAAAGAAGTGCTTATTAAGTCTTCTATTTCCTCGCTCCCAATTTACACGATGCAAACAGTTTGGTTACCTTCCTCTATTTGTGGTAATTTAGATCGTTTGGTTCATGATTTTTATTGGGGTTCCTCTCCAGATAGACGTAAGATGCATTTGGTTGGTTGGAACTGGCTTATTCGGCCGAAGAGGTATGGTGGTCTTGGTTTCAAAAGTTCTCGATTGTTGAATGTTGCTTTGTTGGGTAAGTTGGGTTGGAAACTATTTTTGAATGATTCTACCTTGTGGGTGGAGGTGTTACGTTGTAAATATTGTAATGGGGGGTCTATTCCCTTTTTTGCTAAGGGTTCAGATTCTAGTTTATGGAAGGGGGTCGTGAAAAGTTTTGATTTGTTATTTCCTCTTTCGGTTTGGAGAGTTGGTGATGGTTCTCAAATTAGTCTTTGGTTTGATAACTGGTGCTCGGGAGGTTCTCTGGTGGATCATATGGATGGCTTGACAATAGGGGAAGAACATTTTCAGGTAGCACATATAATTAATGATGGTTCTTGAAATTTTTCAGGCTTACGTTCTGCCATTCCGGAGCATCTCAGGGCGGTTATTTGGGCAATTCCTTTGCCTTTGTTTACTACGGTGCGGGATAACCTGTCTTGGAGTTTTTCTCCGAATGGTGCTTATTCGGTTCGAGCAGCTTATAAAGCACTTCTGTCGGAAGAGGTGCCTACTTTTCCTGTTTCGTCTTATTTTTCTTGGTTGTGAAAGGTGGCTGGTCCACCGAAATTGAAACATTTTTTGTGGTTACTTGGGCACTCATGTCTTCCAACGAATTCTTTGAGGTTCGCACGGGGCTTGGTTTCTTCTAATTTGTGTGGTGTGTGCTCTCTATTTATTGAGTCCCCTTTGCATTTATTGCGTGATTGTAGTAGTGCAGTTGCATGGTGGCAGCAGTGGGATCTTCCTGTTCATTTTTTTACTGCAGATAATTTGGTTGATTGGCTAGCTTTGAATCTGCGTGCTCCTACTGTGGGTCCTTTTGGTTTTGCCTGGGTACATTGGTTTCTGGCAGGTGTTTGGTGGTTGTGGAAGGCTCGAAATTTATTGGTCTTTCAACAGGAGTTTCTTTCCTTAACAATTTTAAATGGCTGTGTCATTAAAGTTGCAATGGATGTGTCACTGACTTCCGTTTCAACACCGAAGCTTCATGGTGTGAGGCGTTGGATTGGTTGGATTGCTCCGCCTTCTGGTTGGGTGAAGTTGAATTGTGACGGCAGTTCTATAGTTAATCCTGGATTGACTAGTGGTGGAAGGTTGTTGCGAGATTCATTTGGTCGATGGCTAGGGGGATATTCGTTTCGAATTGGTGTTTCGACTATCTTGGTGGGAGAGCTATGGTCCATTCGAGATGGTTTGATTTTTGCGTGGGATCACGGTTTTCGGCAAGTCATGGTCGAATCTGATAGCATGGAGGCAGAGCGGATGGTAACTTATGGTGTTACCTCTTCACATCCTCTATCTGTTTTGATTCTGGATATTCAAGCTTTACTTGCTAAGAATTGGAGTTGCTATATTCGGCATGTACTTCGCGGAGGTAATTTTGCAGCAAATTGTCTGGCTAAATTGGGTCATGACATAGTGTCCAATTTTCAGATTTAGAATGATATTCCTGCAGCTCTCTCTTTAATTGTATAGGCTGATGCTTGTGGTATTTCTTTTATGAGGTATTTTATTCTCTTTTATTTGTCACCAAAAAAAAAAGTGTACCAAAATTTTGATTTTATGGCAAAAAGAAAAAGAAAAATAAGGCTACGATTCAAACTTTTGTTGATTGACATGTGTTGTATGTATTTAATATTTATACTCTTCGTTTTCATAAGAGCAGACAAGCAATTAGTGTATATGCCAAAAAAGAAGAAGAAAAAACAAGGTTATTTCGTGATGACCGTCACGTAGACGGAGTCCCGCACCATCATTTTGGTATTAGCACATATTATCTCTTTTTCTTTGCCTCTCCCTCAATCAACCCCTCTCTCTCTCTCCTCTGTAAATATATATATGTACATATGATGTTTAGAAGTTCAACATGAGAATGAGACAGTAGTCTCAGCTCGCTTGATCTTGCACAGTTGTTGTAGACTTGTTTCTTCTTCCCTTTTGAGTTTTTCAATATTCATCAAAAAGATACATTTAAATATACGTATTAATTCTTGGCAGCAAAACGATGAAGTTTCTTTTGGATATCATGCGTTGTGGGACTAGCTGTAGCAGCTCCATGCAAAGAGAGATTCAGGAGCCAGAACGACGATGGCCGGAGAAGACACGCTCGCTGACGGGGAGAAGATGTAGGAGGACGACGGAGAAGAGGGTATTGCCAAATGCGTCAGCAGAGTGGAAGCCAACCCTGCATTCTATATCGGAGGATAACTTTGGGGCGGATTACGACAGGATGAAGAGTGTTGTGAAGGGCAGAGTCGGCGACGGACGTTTTGGTAGTAGGTCTCAAGGCGTATCTCCTCTGCGCGTAAAAGATTACATATCCCGGTAATTAGATATCTTCCTTCTTCGTCTCGATCTGTTTCTAATTACTCTAGAATCCAGGTTATATATTCATTTGTGTAACATAATTTGCATCAAAACGACAAAATATTTCTCAACATTTTGATAGGTAATTAGAATGGTTATTGGAATATCTGCCCCCCTAAAGTTTTTAAATAAAATTTGCTATGTTGAAAGCTGGAAATATTTTTATTTGTGATCATTTACATCATTGCAAGACGATAGGTAACATGAAATAGGTTGGGCAAAATAAAAGTGATACTACAACAGTGACATGAAACCACATGTCTTGCTTTAGAGTAAGCAACTTGTGAGATAGAACTTTTTAATTACCGTGAAGGGTATTTTATTTTATTCTTCTTATTTGAAAAAATCGTGTCATTTGCTTTTTGCGCTTGGAATTGGAATCACAGCAACAATTCTTTGAACATTTCTGATATTTTTCTTTGGATTACTAAAGATCTCAAATGAAATAATGGAAAAGGAGGATATGGTCGAGGATGTTCTACCAAAAACCATTAGAAATAAGATGGTTCCAGGGCCTATTTTACTTCGACCCAAAAAAGAAACACAACAAAGTATATATAATCAGGATAAGATTATGTGTGCGGTTCAGCATGACAGATGATTTACTTCTCTGGATAAACATTACTCTTCATACATCACTTTTTAAGCGAGTTATATATATTACTTCCAAAATTTCCAATGTTTATTTCAAATATCTGAATAGTTTAGAGTTTGACTCAATATAAGTTAATTTAAACTTTGTAGGACCATCTTTTTTTATTTTGAATACTAACCCCTTTTAACAAAACTTTGTTATGTGCATGATAAATTTCTTACGTGCTGCATACTTATTTTCATATCTTTCGCCCCTTGTACTTGCCAAAACTTGAACCATTATAGAAAGAAAGTCAATCCTACCTTCTTTGCCACTAGCCTAAATCCTAGGGATTTGCAATATAATATAGGTTTTTCAAGATCCTTACTTTTTGACAGATTTTCACATCTAATTGAAGGATCTTGGTTCATCGCAATTGTGACTGAAAAGAACGTTATTATATGAATGTTATACAGGTGGTTTAAAGTGGCGAGTATAATGAAATCTCTTCATCACATTCCAATTTTACAACTACATGAATTTTAAGGTTTCATGAGCTGTGTGATATGTTTTGATACAAAGGAGTGAATAACTGTATTGTATTTCTCACAATATTTACAGAGGTTTGAGAACCTTAATGTACACCCTTGGAATGGTTATCTCTAAGTAAGAGATGTTATCAATACAATACTTTTAGCATAAAGCTATCAAACTTTTGTTCACAAAAAATCATTATATTCTATTTGTTTAAAAGGAAAATAACGGTTTCTGTTTTAAATTTTCCGCTAGTTGAACTTGTTACTTGTTAGTGCTGTCAGGTTTATTACCGACACAAACTAAAAACTATTGCAACTTAATTTTTCTTTTCCTTCCAACTTCACATATTTTTCTGCTTTTGATATGAACTTTATATTCATATGCTTTTGATTTCTACACCACGCATTTTTTTTCAATATGTTGATTGCATTGATACTATATATATATATATACGGCATTTTTCAGTTACTTATTCTTCGACTACCATTTTTTCAGTTCTATCACTAAATAGGACGAATTATAATAATGAAAGATAAACACAAATTTGGAGAAATGAAAAACTCAGACGGAACTTGAGAGAAGATAAAAATTAAAATTTTATAACTGATAGTTATTGTCAGCTATTGTAAATGTAAATTACTAAAAGAAGCGTTTATGAAACAGCTTTCAAAAGCCTAAACTTTTGTTTTCTTGCATTTCTAGGGGAAATCACTTCGAGCCGGCCATTCCAACATTCTCGGCAGCACCATTTATAATTTAGCAACAATCTACCGTTTAGTTCTTTCGGTTGACAGGTAAATAGAAATATAGAACAGAATAAGCAGTGCCAGTGAGTTAGTTTTATACATCTTTGTAATCTCTACGTTCCTTTCCAAATATAAACAGATATCAAGTTCATACTTCTACTTTGGAAGCGTACATCTTTGGACCTTGTAATAAACTAATCCAAGAAAAAAATGGTATACTCACCCAACATTTTAAATGATTCCACCAACAACTTTTTTTTGAAAGTTAAAATTAAACCACAGAGAGAACATGAACTCCCCATGAAGTGATTTCACCAACGAAGAGGCAATATATGCCTCACCTACTTTCCCTTCTATCCTTAAAGGTATAAGTTTTGAAGATTGGGATCTTAGTTACTTTCAAACATTGTGTTGATTACCCTTCAATTCTATTACAGTTTAAACTGATATTTATCATCTAGCTTTTTCTTGACTCGCACCACTTTCCTACGATACTGGAGATTATATATTAACTTACAATTGGCTTTCAGTTTTTGTCCCCATTATGGAATCTGATCCGCTTCTGTTCGTGACAAGAAGTCCAATCTACAATCAAATATCAAACAATTGATTTCACATTTGAAATACACTAAGAGACCACAATCGTCGTTCCATTTCACTTATATCTGATCGGTTCATGTACACTACAGAATAATCTATAGACCACATAAGAATACGAAGAATTGCAGAAATGGTAACATTAATTTTCCAACACGACTAGGTAAGTGTTGGCTTCCATAATTTACAGGCTCTATAATATAATGAAAATTATCATTTTAAAAATTAATAATAATAATTTTATTATATTGTAACGTCCACGAATTATGAATAACCACTACCCGAGAGTACGCATCATTTTCCTTGATTTCGGGACACCTACGTATACTACTAGAATGGCAATGTCAAGTATATCGGACACTTAGAAGTTAGAAGCAAAAGGATATGAAATATTCAGAATTGGTAATGTTTTCTTACAAGTGCGGGCAACCAAAATGGGGTTCAGATCCTCTGTCCAATTTTATGGTGTCTTATTGTGTCCAGTGAATCTCAACCATTCATTTATGCGGGCTCCACGTTTATTTATGTGGAGCCC
>JANZLH020000427.1:288439-303499 GCA_026770325.2 Erythroxylum fimbriatum
TTAATGGGGGAGCTATGGTCCATTCGAGATGGTTTGATTTTTGCGTGGGATCACGGTTTTCGGCAAGTCATGGTAGAATCTGATAGCGTGAAGGCGGTGCGGATGGTAACTTGTGATGTTACCTCTTCACATCCTCTGTCTGTTTTAATTGCGGATACTTAAGCTTTACTTGCTAGGAATTGGAGTTGCTATACTCGGTATGTACTTTGCGAAGGTAATTTTGCAACGAATTGTCTGACTAAATTGGGTCATGACATAGTGTCAAATTTTTAGATTTGGAATGATATTCCTGCAGTCCTCTCTTTGATTGTATAGGCTAATGCTTGATTGCTTGTGACATTTTTTTTATGAGATAGTTTAATCACTTTTAATTGGAACTACAAGAAAAAAAAAAGTGTCGTTGCTATTAATTTGACCTTTTAGGAGCAACGGATGGCTGTTCTCGATTTTCGATGTCACTCTGTTACCCATCCATTCCATCTCATCCCACAGGCCACAGTGGTGGCACTTTAAATCGGGAAATGGGCCCTTCGAGAGTTCTATCGTCTCCTAGCAATGTTACAGAGCTACGGATTTTAGTGATTGAACGTGTGAAAACGATTGAACTGTTTATTACTCGTGTTTGCGAATTAGGCGCGAAATCCCATTTTTGGCGCTACAAATAGACCAGCCTCACCGCCGCTTCCCGCAGCCAACCTTGTAACCGACGATCCATCGTTGCAGAACAACTAAAAACCCTACAACATGGGAAAATCCAAACAGTATTGGCTCCTAAAGACAGAGCCAGGAGAGTGGTCGTGGGAGGACCAAGCAGGTAATGGGGGAATATCGAAGTGGGACGGTGTCAAAAACAAGCAAGCCCAGAAGAACCTCAAGGCCATGTCCCTTCAGGACCTATGCTTCTTCTACCACTCCGGTGCTCACGGCGGTAGGCGCGTGGTCGGAGTGGTGACGGTGGTGAGAGAATGGTACGAAATGGAGGGCGAGGGGATGGTAGACGTGAAGGAAGTTGCAGAGATGAGGAGGGCAGTGGAGCTTAAGGAAATGAAGGAAGATGAGAGGCTTAAAGGGTTTGCATTGTTTAGGCAGCCTAGGTTGTCGGTGGTCCCAGTTCCCAAGGAGGTTTGGGAGATTATTTGTGAATTGGGTGATGGGTATCATGGTGATGGCAAAGACAGAGAGCTGGGTGGCGAAGCTAGCGATGGTTGCGAGGAAGAAAATCAGTGATGGGATTGCAAGTTTCTGAAATTAGGGGCAAGCAGAAGACCAATATAAGTTGGAAATTTGTGGGAATGTTTTTTGTAAAGATGGCTATTTCACTGTTTGGTTGAGTTGTGATGTGGTAGGGAAGCTAGTTTATTTTGTCTTGTTGTGTATAATCGCAAATAGTTGGTATGTTTCGTCTTGTTTATTGTTTTGTTGTGTATAATCGCAAATAGTTGGTATGTTTCGTCGTGTTTATGCTTCTTAGTAAATATGCGCTCATTGTGATTGATAGATATTACGTTTTCTTATAAAGGATGTATTAGAGAAGGAGCACCAACCAAAATGCACCAACCATTGCCAACTCCAAAGCAATCAGTACTCGTTAAGGCATTCTATCATACATTTTACAGGCAGCGATAGAGCCTATTAACCTTAATCCTTTTTACGTGAACAAACCCTGTCAACTTTAATCCCTTTTACATAAGAAACTCCAGCCTCCATTTGAAGTAGAGGATTGTCTACAAAATGGGAGGTCTTGCGCAAATACGTCCACTTATCTTTGACGCCATATCCCGTCAACGGCTTAAAGTTAAACCCTTCAGCTTCCGAGCTCTCTCTTCGACCACAGATTACACCAACCAGTCACGTGGTGGACTGTCTCGCTTCTTCTCCCAACAACTTCCTTCTTCTAAGGCATGCACATTACTCACTCTGTCTCTCCCTTGTTTTTAAGTACAAAGGTTCTGAACTCAATTTTAGTTTCAATTTGATGGATGATTCTTTTTTGTTGTCACTATACTGTTGTCAATGTAGGGTGATGTAGTTCGTGTTCAAGGCGATGAATTCTGGCATATGACCAAGGTCTTAAGGTTGAGCATCAATGACAGGTACTTTATAATTACTCATATGTGTGTCAATTACAAGACATAATTGCAGTTAGTCAATGGTTTATTTATAGGATTCCATGTAATGAAATGCAAGGATAGAGCTCTTTAATGGGAAAGGAAGTTTAGTGCAAGGGTGCATACAGCGGGTTGATCGTGTTGGAATTGATTTTGTGGCATTAGAAGATCCTAAATCAGTCCCGCCTCAGGGCATACAGTGGCATGTATTTGCAGCATTTGGTAAGTTCTGAGTGCTTCTTGAAACAGAGTACCAATAAACTTAGACTCACGCAGTTGTCTCTTCAAATATGTTTTAGGTACACTAAAGGGTGGCAGAGCTGATTGGCTTGTCGAAAAATGCACGGTAGGTACATATTGTATATATTATGATTATATGGTCTGCAAGTGAATCATTTATATAATTTGGTTGTAAATTTGCTAACCTATCACTTTTCATATAGGAATTAGGAGCTTATAGTTTGACCCCTCTGCTGACAGAACGTTCCCGTTCAATCTCTGATAATAGAGTGGACAGATTGAGCCGTGTCATTTTAGCTGCAACTAAGCAATGTAAGAGTTTAAGAAGTATGTCATGTTGCAAAATTTAACAAGTATGTAAGAGTTGTAATTGTATTGAGCTTATTTATAGATCTTGAACTGTAATTTGGGTTTTCTTTGATTTCTTCCATAAACTTTTTTCTGTAACAGGTCAAAGGCTACATGAAATGATTTTGAATCCTCCTGCACAAGTTGAGAACCTTTTACCTTTTGTGAGTTTTCTTCCCTCCTTTCTACATTAATAAGTAGGGATAAAATATTGTACGTAAAACATGAGGATGCATATGAATACACCTATGAGAGTTTTGTGGTGTATTTCTGTTTGATAATTCACATTAAGAACTGAAAGAAAAACTTTAAGAATCTTTATTAATAGGAAAATTTGTGGTGCTTTGATGTTTGTTTAGGATAATAGATCGATGCACAAAGGCTGAATTGTCACAAAGGTTTTAGAGGTTTGCCTTTTAAGTCTAAGATTTTGGTTCTGAATATTCATATTTTAAGGTTTGTTTTGTTACCCTTCATTATGTTATGACGGCGATGCAGCACTGCTAAGAAGAAAAAGTGACCGGAGGAAAGAGAGCAATTTTAGAAATTTATTCTATACAGATTTTGACTTGAAAAAATGTAGTGCTTATCATCTTGAACAAACTAGAGTAGGTAAAAACATCCATGGCCTTTTCCATTTCTAGCAGAAACAATTTCATCTTCCGTGGAGAAGCTATTCCATCAACATTGATGTTTAAATAGAAATGCTCTTCATGAGTTTCAAGTTTGTAGCTGGGTATCTCATCTATTCATGCAATGAATGTGCCTCCAGTGGCTTATGTTTATCGAGGCAGTAAGACAGAGGACGGACATATGTAATTCCCATTATTGTAGAGAAATAGATTTTGATATGTTACCCATTATTGTAGAGAAATAGATTTTGATATGTTAAATTCTCTTCCTTGTAGTTAAATTTTTGTCAAAGCTTAATACATCCTTTTTGCTATATAGGTTGCCCAGTCACAAATATCTCTTCTGGCAGCAGCAGGAGCAACTCCTGTTTGTAGTTTATTGCCTTCACCAAGAAAAGAAATGACCGGAATGATAATAGTGGGACCAGAAGGGGGTCGGTACACATTTCTTATTCATTTAACTCTATATTTGGGTAAAGCATAAACATTTTATGTTATTGCACTTCCAGTTATGTTTCTAGCTGCTTTTATCTTGTTTGGTTGACAATATTGTCTATTAACTAAATGTGTTGGTGAAGGCATTTGCTAGTGTTTTCTTAACCCTGGTGTTGATGGTAATAGTGTTTCTGCTTCTGTTGGCAAGTTATTTATGCATCTTGTGATGATGGTTGCACTCTCTGTCCCTACCTCCTGCCATCTTTTTGACTCGTTATTCTCCTGCTGCTGTAAAGTCTGAGCTCCTCTCTCCATTACTTCTTTTAAGTGATTCTCTTACAGATCAGTTGTGCATGCTGCAGTGTTTCTTGTCTTACTTCCGGAAGTTTGAAAGTGATGTGGTTCCATTATCTAGTCTGGCATAAAAGGATTGTCATATAACTATCTATGTCCTACCATCTACTTTGATATTAAAGAAATTTGTTACAGATTGCTAACACCCCTAAGCTGAGCGGTGAAAACTGTGTCCCATTTGTTTCAAGTTTGAAGGCATAGTTTCTTTTCCCACTTTGTCAAACATGAAGCTGCCAATCTGACTACAGTTGAAACATACTATGTTGGTTTCTATTTTGAAATGCCATTAAATTTGGTAGACAATGAAGCGGTGCTATGTTTCAGATTTCACAGAAAGAGAAGTAAACATGATGTTGGAAGCAGGTGCTAAAGCCGTTGGTCTTGGCCCTCATCGATTGCGTGTTGAAACAGCAACAATAGCACTTTTAGCAACTCTAATGTTGTGGTCTGATCCTCAGCAAATCTAGTGCTTTAAACATTGGGAAGGATCCGTTTCTATTCTGTGCTTATGCATTCTCTCCAGCTTGTTACTACACAGAGGTCAGTCATCCCTTGAGATAGGTTGGAAAGAATCCCTTAGAAGAGACCGGAATTGATTGCAAATCTTCGTAGTTGCTGCGAGACCACTATTTGGGATATGGTGCAACTTTTTTTAACCTCATTTTTACTTTTCTATTAATATGAACTAATCTGTGGAAGACGTGTTGCCCTTTTCTTAATACAATTAACTCTTATAGCATATACATGAGCAGGATGTCAGGTATCTTCCCTAGATTTGGGTTGAGCATTATAGTCTTTAGAGGTAAGTAAATGCAACATAATCTGCCTATGAGAGTTTTAACAGTTCTTATTATGAATGTTCAGATAGAATGCTTTATGTTGCATTGCCGTCTATAGTACCCCTTGATTTTTGCATAATTTTACCCCGTTTGCAAAAATTTTAAAACTTACGTAGAGGACAAGTAAACCCCATACTTCTTACTCAATCGAAAATGGATGAAGAAAGAAAATCAGCAATGAATGTAGCTTTGACATATGTAATGAAACTTTGAGTAAAAAGAAAATATATTGGCAAAGGTAACGATTAGGCACCTGAAACTGAAACCCATTTGATCTAGTGATGCATGCAAGCATGGGTAATCCTGTTGGTTCTAGGGCACATTTCTTCACTTACTCCATCAGCTTCCTGGAAAGAACATGATCTTTCCTCCTCAATTTTCCCAATCTTTCCTAGCCGAAGACTGTAGCTCCTTCCCTTGTCATTATCTTCCCCTTTACAATGCTTTTTGAACTTCTTTGACGTCACCAAAACTTGATTGGCTTCCTCACTGTCACTACAACTGGTATGAGGCATGTCAGATACTTGAGCTGGGGGGCTTCCTCCAGAGAAATTCCCATGGTCGCAAACCACACAAGCCATCATTCTCTTTATGTTGACAAGTTTTTCCCTCATTTTCAAGAATTCAAGTGAGATGAAGAGCAATGAGTGAAAATGTCGATGCATTTATATCTTGTCATCATTTGACCTCAAATTAAGCTGCATCTGATTTCCGAGAAAACTCAGCCTTCTTGTGGTCAAATTAGTTGTATTGATATATTGATCGCTAATTGTCAGAGCATGTAAATTGTACTGTTAATCTGTTTTCTGGCTCGAGGATAGTTAGTTACAATGTTAATTGGCTTTGCATTGACTGACAGTTGTGGCTTGTGAGTAATAAATGATTCTAATATTCAATTTTATATATACAGCTTACTTAGGTTTGAACCGCCAGAGATGCAGTCAGATAATAAATTAGAGAGCTTAAAAGTCCAAAAATATCTTAATTTTAATCATACTCCTTTTCTTTTGGGTTAAAAGGTACTCTTTTAATATATGCTCTCTAATTTTAGCTTTAAAAAAAGTAGTTAAATGTCTAAAAAATGTCAAATATAATTTTTACCTACGTTCTTGTTTTGTCACACAAAACGTCGCTAAATCTTTGTTGCTGAAAACTATAAGCGACATTTTCAAAAATCGTAGTCAATAATTTTTGGTTACTTTTTTTTTTCCGCAACTAGATACTATTAGCTACATTTTTAGAATCATAGCCAAATGCAAATTCTTTAGCTATGTTTTTTGAACGTAGCTAAATGTTTTTAATTACGTTTTTTTAAAAACATAGTCAAATGTTATTTGCCACGTTTTACACAATATAGCCAAATATTATTTGTTGTGTTTTTAATAATATTTTGTACATTTTTAATCCATGACAATGAACAATATATTTTATATATAATGTATCGATATATTTTTTATTATGAATTTATTATTCTAATAAATCATATAAAAATATTATTAATTCAAAATATAGATCATTGTATATAAAAAGTATAATTATATAAATATCATTAAATTATAACGACAAAAAGAATATTCTTCTTATACAAGATATTAATGACAACTTTAACAATTCTTATAGACAAAACAATAAATAAGGAGACCAGTTCATGAATTATAAATACTCATATTACAAAAATATTATAGCATAACTCCTACATATGTGCTGCTTCATCGTAAATTACAACTTGGCAGGAACAACAACAATTTCTCTCATGTCCAATTTCTGTTCATCTTTCACCCATTGGTGATTCTAAAAAAGCAGCCTCTTCTTCCTGTAAAATAGTAACATAAGCACATGAATTTTACAGTTCAATTCATTAACCACATCAATGGCGGTGGAAGAAATAGTTGCTTACAACTAGGATAATGAACTTTGTCTCCTTGTCTACGACGCTTATTATGTTAGATCATGCAACAAATCTTGTTTTTAGGTGAAAGAATGTAGTTGTGCGAATCATGCTTCATCTATAAATCAATCAATCTATTATTGTTATTAGAACTTATGCAACATCATTTAAAAACCAACTTAAAACAAACTAATTCGCAACAAAAACTACAAACTATTAAGCATAAAACAAAAGAAGGCAGCAAACAGGTTCTATAATGAAAGCATGTGTTTACGTCATCAATTACATGCAGTATCCTATTCTGATCCTGCAAAAATAGATATGAATTCGGTAAATATCACACTCGATAAGTGAGCATAAAGGAAGGTAGAGAAAGCTAAAGGAGAATAAATATGACAGATAGAGGGGAAGAAAATGAAGGAGAGTTTTAATATAACCAACAAAGCAAAAGCTTCAACCATTAAGATTTCCATGATAACTTCCATTATACTTTTAGTAAATTTAGGGTCACTTAACAATGTTGTTACAAGTGTTGATGATATAATAGAGTTTAATTCACATTTTCAATGTTAGCAGGCTTAAACTTTGTGGTCTTCATCGATGGCTTAGCCTTATACTTGGAAGTAAATAGCTCATAAGATATAACTTTAAGCATCATCCAAGTGAAAACAGGACAAACTGAGGCCTAAAAGTCAACTTCCTAGTCTACAAAAGATTCCAACATATTTTAGGATTACTTAGGTTTCCAAAAGTTTAGGATTGGTGCTTCTTTAGTTTCTTCTCTTGATTCCTTAGAAAAGTGAAAGCTTCACACTTCTTAACACTTGCTATTATTAGGTAAATGAATATTTTTCATGCCAAGACCTACTTCAAGAGAATCATGATTGAAAAATTGGTATTCAAGCCATAGACATAAAGTAGGCATTTCAAGAGAGAAAAAAATGATAAGTAATTCTTAAAATTGAATAGGAAAATGATATGATGTTTTAAAAAAAGTCTCATGTGGTTTACTAATACATCACGCTAAAAAGTTTCTATGTACTTTCACAGATTATAGAGTAAGCTTCAGTTCATTTCATCTAGCATTAGTCAATATGTAGCCAATAACAATTCATAAACAATTACAATAATTGTTCATAAAAATTAGGCTAAAATACTACTAGGTGAAAGCATCACCTTCACTCGACATGCCATCTATATCCTTACCATCATTTATAACATTATAGAGCAAGCTTCAATTTAATATGACGTACAAGGAGAAGATATTAAGCCATAATTCTGCACAAAATTGGAAGCCTAAATGTTCCTTAACTTTAGAATCAATCAAAATCCATAATTTGTTCTATTACCAAAAAGAAAAAGAAACATGAATTTTTTTGAATGGTTGGATTCAGAAATAAGGAATGAGTTCCATTGTCCATTTACATTGCTTAAAGAGTAAGAGAATAAGATATCACGAGTAAAGGCCCCTAGAAACTAAATGTCAAATAGGAGACTACAAATGGAAATGATGAACCATTTCTTCATGTCATTCGTGGCAAAGAAACATAGGAATAGTATATAGAGAAGATGTTTTAGGGAAAAAAGAAAGAGATACAGACAAAAACACAAAGGAAATGTCAATAATGATTGATTAATCAATGAGGTTAAAGAAAATTGAATAAGCAAAACCTTCAAAACAATGCAATATCCACAATAATCAAGTAACAAAACAAACCACATTCAACATATGGACTATGCATAATGCTTTACACAAATAAATAGGATTAAGGGTTGCATAACAGGATCAATTTTTGGCAAGTCCATTTAGGAGAAACAAATAAGGTTCCCACATAAATCTATGACTCTTTAAAATAAAAGGTGATGCAAATCCATGTACCATAAAAGGTTATACAAGGAACCTTTCCCCGACTTAGCCACAAAAAGCTAAAAGGACACTCTAGAAATGCCAAATCAAGTTATCTACTTTGGGAGTTCTATCATATGAAACAGTCTGAAGAAGTCTACAAAAAGGGAATTGCCTGTTCGAAAATCAAATATAGAAATTTATCACTTATTAGTTCATATTAGCATGGCTACTTGACAATAACTACCCTACAGAAATACATAAATTGTATGGGGTCCTAACTAGAGTTGTTATCACTTGGTGTAATACTTTCTACCTCTATTTTAAAGATGAAGAGGTATTTAAAATATATGTAAAAGTGATTACAGCAGAGACATTGGAATTTTTCCCTAGAATATACAATTAATGTGATTTTAGAGAACTTGTCTATAAGAGACATAAGTCACCTTATAATCCTTGTCTATCTGGATAGAACCCTTAAGTAAATTGATTTTTTAAAAGATTTAATTAAACACAACATTGGGACACAAAAATAGTGAAAGCATTCATACATAAGTGCTTGCAATTGTGGCAAAAAGCCAAAGTAAAATGTAGCCTTAATGGGTTAATAACGAGGTAGATGATTTTAATATGAAGTAAATCTAGCAAAGTAATTTCAAGCCTTTTAAATCAACTTTGAGAAACTTGTTCCTATAATCTCACCCACTTTTTGAATGATATTCTATTCACACAATGACGTTCATTGGTGGGTGTTCAAAACTCTTCACCTTTAATTCATTTTTATTCAACCCTAACTTACATTAACCAAAAATGAACTAAAATCCCAATTACCTAGAGAAGAAGAACCCTCGTATGAATATTCAGAATAGAAATTGTCAATTGTTGGAGAAAACATGACGACACTAGAGAGGAGAGATGAAGACAAACAAAGACGGACGAACATATTAGACAAATACATTGGACTAGCACATTACAACTACTGGAAGACAATGACGAAATGCAGAACATTCATTGGAGGATGAAGACTACTTCCTAATTAGGTTATCAATATGCAGAAAACGACATCATTTAGTGGACAAAATGATTTCGTTTTCATTGGATTTTGTTCGTTCTTCTTTTGGCTATGAATAATATTTTCGTAGCCAAAAGTTTTAAACTGCAAAATCTATTTTTGTAGCTAATATTGTATAATTTGTGTGTTTTAGCTACGAAAATTATATCGTAGCTAAACATATTTTGCTCCAAAAATAAGTTTAGAGTTAAAAAAGTCACCAAATGTTTTAGCTACAAAACATTTTTCGTTTCCTTAAACATTTAGCCATGAAACTAAGTACACAGTTAAATTTTTTTGCCAATTCTTATTAGCTACAAGTATAAAATGCATCCTATACTAAATGCCGTCAATAGTGTTTAAAAACTATCAAACCATTTTACCGTAATGGTTTTATTTCCTTTGGCTACAATTTCAAACCATAGCCAAAAACCTACTTTGTTGTAGTGTCTATTATATGTTATAGACTCTATGGAACATCAAAATCATGTCGAATATATTAAATATAAAATACAGGACAATTTGGGCTAATTGAAGTGAGGATGTCATTTGATTAAAAGGCTTCATTTCTTTCTCTTGTAAATAATTATCAACCTTACCTATTTAGTAAGTAACTTTTTACTATAAATATATTGTTCATCAGTATTATCATAATGTTAGAACTACTTAGGGTCATATCCATTTGTATAATTGGAACTCTTTTTCCCTCTTTGTTGGTGATTTAAAGATTGTAAGTTCTTAACTAAATGTGTTGCTTTTATGTAATCAATCTCATAATTGATCGCCTTTTAGATATAGTTTTTTTAATATAATTAGGACAAAGCTTAAGATTCTTTAACATATTTATAGTTAAATATTAATTCCAAAACCAACTCCATAATTTGAGGTTTTAATAAGCTAAGTCTTATCAAACTATCATCATCAACACCTAATTGAAATCGCACATAAACGTAGGGTCTGGAGAGGTATGATAGAACGCAACCCTATCTCTACCTAATAGAGAGGTTGTTTTCGATAGACCCATGCAATGTGACATGAGCATATTACAAAAATTATACATAGATGCGCATAAAAAATAAAAAAAAATAAATAGACATAAAAGGTAATAAAATAAGTAAATAAAAAAATGAAATAAAATAAAAACAATTGTAACAACTTAATAACAATTTGTCAACCAGATGCACATCATGTCAACCAGATGCACACGTCAAGGTATTCACATACAAATCAAACTTTACAAACAATCATAATAAAGATGCATTCAAGAGTTAAAAGTAGTAGTCAGAACGTATGTAGCCAGAAAGATGAAGCAACAAGACGACAATATATAGACTGTTACAAGGAGTCCAGATCCTCTGTCCAATATTATGGTGTCTTATTGTGTCCAATAAATCTCAGCCATTTATTTATGTAGGTTCTGCGTGGGTCCTACGTGGATCCCGCAAAATAAATGGCTGAGATTCTATAAGATAGAATAAGACAGAGTAATATTGGACTGAGGATCTGGATTCTGTTACAAGAGCCTTTACAAACACAAAACCTGAAACTGGCGGTGGGACTAGAGTCAAAGATGAGCTCGCTTCTAGAATATATTTTCTAATTAAAAGTAAATTCATGTTTAAGCTCACTTCAATGAAGAGTAACTATTGTATTTTCTAATTAAAAGTAAATAGTTAGGGTTACAAAAAAAGATTAAAGGACTTAAAATGAATAGTTTTGAAGAATTTAAAGATTATTAGTAAAGAAATAGTGTAGCCTTTTGTCTCTTTTTATTGTGAATTTTGCCACCATTATTATGTATATATGAAATAAAGAAATATGTTGTTTGTACTCTATAACTATGTTTTAAAATTGATTTTCATCATTTTTTATGATACTGACATATTGATTAATCATAAATGACGATATGAATATGTAGGATAACATCTTTTGTCTTTTTGTATTATTAATGTTTTATAACTTTAGATGTTAATGTCTCTTCATAATTTTTAGTAACTAATATACTTAAATAGTTTAAAAATCTTCTTTTTCTTCTAGATAATTAAATTGATAATAATTTAAAATATTGACCAATCAGATAAAGATTTATAGTTATATTATAATAAAAGTAATTTTAAAATATCAATAAGAAAACAAAATGCTTGATTTAATTTACTTATAACACATATTGAATTGTTTTAAGAATGCAACTTTAAATTCTTCTATAAGATTCATTCATTAGTATGTGTGATAAAATATTTAATAAACAATTATATTTACGGGTGCATGAAAAGTGGTGCTGAACTTTGGAAATGATTCAAACATTATTTTGGGGAGACATTTTTTTTAAGATAACCCGACTATAAAAATGGTTAATACATCATTTGTTGGATAGTTGTTCTTTATAGTCTTGAGTCTTGCCTTTAATACCTAAATTTTCTTTAGTTACAACTTTATTAATGTAATAAATTTGTTAATAAGCCTTGCGGAATGCTGATTTCAAATTAAAATCATATATAAACTATAGATGAAAATGACTTTGATTAAGAAGTAGTTAGGTTAACATCCTAAATGGTACTTCTTCTCTCCATTTTGTTATTGTAAGTATTAAAAGAATGATTTTTTTTTCGTTTGAGTGTATGTTATAGGTACTGAATATTGGATCATTGGGTATTGTTTTATAAAATCATCTATATCCACAATAACAATTGTGTAACAACATGTCCATGCATATTGCAAGTATGGATATGAGTCTCCTTCACAGAGTCCTTGGATAGGAAAGAAACTTTAGGAGATGGTTTTTTAAATGTTTGAAATATAGGATAAACTCTCTATATATTTCAATTAACTTAAAAAACCATTATTATTACAATAACTACTATTTTCATTGTTTATAGTAAGAAAATGAAATTTGTAATTTCTTTAAGTGGTATGACATAGAAAAATTTACTCCAAAAAGTATAGACGCCATGAATGGTTTTTAAAAAAATGTTAGTAATTTGCAATGACGTAAGGGAGATGATAGTAAACTTAGTACAATATGAGATCTGATAATCTTGTCTTGGATTGCTTTTGGTGATATCATTGGTATCTATTCTCTTTTGAGCAATAAAGTCCTTATTCTCAAGCTAAATTGACCAAAATCTCTTTCTAATCAAATTATACATTAACTCGTTTTGTAAATTCTCATGATAAGTTTCCTTTAACTTAGAAAAATCGTGTGGTTCTCTCTCAAGCAACCCATACACTCTCATCATTTATGTTATAATCTAAATATACAAATCATCTCTCGATGTTAATGTATGCATTTGGTTATTGATCTTTAATTCTTGTTCCTTTAATTTAACATAATATAAAAACACGAGCAATTCTCAAGATGACCATAATATTTCATTAAACTAAATATCAAATCAAAATATAATTTTAGGGTTCATCATATCTAAATTTATATCCCAATTTATTTCATAACATAACAATGAAAATCAATAAAAATAAAGAAACAAGAGATAAGAATGAGCTCATGGTTCTTAAATCTTGATTTGTTATGATTAATATTAATAAAGTCTTACTTTCCTCCAAGTTCTTTTCTTTTTTATGTGCTCTTAAGTCTCTTCTGCATTGGAACTGATTTCTATTCCTCCTAGACGTCTTTCCTCTTTCCTTTACTCTTTTGTTCTCATTTTTTAATCATAAAACATATAAATTAAGTCAAAAAAAGTCAAACAGGACCTCTTTTAAACCCCATGATACTTATGTTCAAAAATAGAAAGAAATAAAATGAAACAACATAGAATACATGTTAAATACATATCCATATTGATCCCATGTTTCTATTGATCCCATATTCCCCTTGTTCTAAAATATGGGTCCTTATTGGCTCTCTATTGCCCCTTGTATTCCATAATATGGGTTCTTATTTCCCCTATATTCTGTAAAATAGCTCCCTGTTAGGATATATTTTGATTCCTTCCTCTAAAATGATCCTAAATTCACTTTAACTCAACTCAAACTTACTCAAATTTATTCATTTTTAATTAGAGAGCTAGAAAAAGGCTTAAAAATATAATTAATTAAGTACTACATCCCATATAAATTATCAAAAAATAATCTAAATTTTCTCTAAATTATACTAAAAATATGTTGCAATTAACATATATCATTTACCTTCACTAACTTCTCTCATTCTCTTTTTCTTTAGCCTTCTACTCATTTCTTTTTGGTGGGAGGATTTATTGGGCCATCATCACCTCAATGCCTACTTCAATACATATTGGGCCATCATTATCCTTAATTATATTAATATGAATATCTACTATAGGGTCATTAAGTGTGCATAATTTGAGATATCTATCTTTATCTAAATACTCCTAAATTGCCTTTAGTTTTCTTTCTTCAAGTATTTGTATAAACATCCTTATACCATTATCATTATGTAATAACCTTAAACCATCTTCAAATGATTTATGTGAGAATTTATAAGTAAACTTTCATGCTTACCCACATCCTAATCTCATAGCATTGAGCATAACATCAACCAAGATTATCTCATTTACCTTAATACTAAAACAAGTTGTCTCTCTACCTTTATATCTCATATCTAGTTTGAATTTGAAATATTCACCACAAGAATATTAAAACCTAATTCTAAGGTCAGATGTATTAGCTATTTCTTAACTAATACCTGCAACAATCGGTACCAAAATGAACTGTACTAGAGAACAATCCAAATTAACATGACTTTATCCTAAATTACAAGTTGTAACATCCCGTTACCTGCGAGAAGTTTAGAGTAGTAAATATGAGTAATCAATGAGAGTTTAGAAAGGCATTTCTGTGCTTATGCGTAATATGTCATACACATACACATGAATAGTGAAGTTGTTGCACATGAAAATAATTGTACATGAATTCATGAATAATTCCGGGTATAATTGGATTGAGTTGTGAATTTTTTGGAATTTTGAGAATTTTGAATTTATTTATATTAGAAATTCTATTGGTTAGTAAAATTGTTGTAATTGTGAATTTTTGGTGAATTTAGGAATAAATTTCAAAAAATTATAGAAAATGGGAAAAATAAATCAAAAGAAGATTTGGAGATAGTTGGATTGTAAAGATGAGAGTTTAAGGGAGCTAGTTTCAAAAGAAACTAAGTTAGAGCGTAGGTATTAGGAAAGTGACAAGTGTCACTTAGGCTTTTTGTACTTTTGCTAGAAGTAGGTTACTGTTCTCTGAGAGTTGAAAGGTTAAGTTATATGTCTATGTTCCTTCTTCATCATCATCTTCTTCAAATTTTCTTCCCATACACAGAGTTTTCCATCAAACACCTTCTAAGAGATT
>JANZLH020000427.1:379707-396636 GCA_026770325.2 Erythroxylum fimbriatum
TATTAAATACTAAATTTAATAAGAGTAAGGAATTTAATAATAATAATAATAATTAATAAAATTAATGATAATAATAAGGAATATAATAATAATAAAATAATAATAAATAATAATAAAGTTAAGGATATTTTGGTCTTTTTATTACTTATTCCTTTCTCATTTTAAGTTTATAAACCAAACACTGATATGGAAATTTTTTAGCAGTAAACCAACCAAAGTAATACTAACCCCAAGGCGCAGGTGAGTTGATAAGGGGTTCTCCTGGTTTAAGTGAGGTCGCGGGTTCAAATCGCCCTCATATATGCAGCCGTTTAAAACTTGAGGCCAGAGCTTTGCCTCCCGCAAAGGACCTACCCAGCTCGAATGGGGATTAGTCTGGATGTAGATAGCTTAAAGGTGTCTTTCTATAGTTGGGACCCTTCTAGGACACCTCGTGGGAAGCAAAAAAAAACAAAGTAATACCTATTCTATTCTTTTCTATTCTTAAGAATAACTATTCTATTCCTTATTTATTCAAATTGTTCAACCAAACAGGTTGTAAGGAGTTAGAGAGAAAAGACGAATAAGAGAACAGTGGGGTATTTGTTAACGCTAATTTATCTCGTATACCTAAATTCAATGAATAAAAAATCTAATCGGTTCAATTATAAACATTCTGAACAGTTTAATTTTTTTGTTTCGTTTTCATTTTTTTAGTTCAATTTATTATAATAACTCTTATTATTAAAAATTGATCAGTTTATTAATTAACCGATGAATTTTTATAAATTAATACATTCTATAAACAGAAATAAATCATTTAATTTGTATTTAATAATTTCTTTTTTCAATTAAACTTTAAAATCTTTAATAGATAGCAACAATTTCTTACAATTATATTTAAAATTCTTAAATTTTATTCAATATTTAATTAATTTTATAACAACCTAACTTTTAATTTTTAAATTTTTTATTTTATTAGTTTAATTTTTAGTCTAATTTTTAAAACATCCCATAAATTTAAGTCTTAAGTAAAAGTTGTGAAGGGCAAGGGGCTTTAACAACCGTCAACGAAGGCTGCGTGTGGGCACACTCTGCCCCCAGTTTGGGCCTTTTCTGGTGGCATTTCTTCTCCAACACAGGTTTTTACATGTACACAAATCTGGTCTCCTATCAAATACTCAAAACTCTACTTTTCACTTTAGGATCATGTTGAGTCCATTATATTAAGGACAAAAGTCTTTACTTTTAATAAAGTTCAAAAGTAATATAGAGAATAAAACTCACTCATTTATTCTCTTTTAATTTATGTTGTACCAAAAATTTTTAGTAAAGATTAAAAAAATACATCTCTTTTATAATTTTATTTATTTCAAAATTATTTTTATTCTTTTAAATTACTGAAAATATTATAGTATTAAAAGTTTTTTCATACAATATTCATTATATTCTTACCAACTTTTTTGATAAAATTGTAATTATTATTCATTTAACATTGTCACATATCATTACCCAATAAATGTGTTAAAATAATTAACATAAAATCATGGTTTTGATAAAAGATTAAAATAATTAAAATAAATATTTCAATTAAATGTGATGTCAATACATCGAAACTCATTGTCTATAGATAAAGAAACACCGTTTCAACATTAAAAACAACAAAAACTATAGTAAACATATAATAACGGACTCAAAATTGTAACCAAGCATCGCCCATTGGTTATATACCAATTCATAATTAGAAAGTTTCTCTCGCCTTATTTTTTCAGACATAACCAAAAAAAGAAAAAGATGTTTCTAAAATTTCGGATCCTAAAATGCAGGATAAATACCGCCAAAATTTAATATTGCGGAGGAAATTAAGTAAAATACGTCATATAAATTTATTTTTATTTTTAAATAAAAAATAAAATCTATTGTCATGTAATTGGCTTTTTAAAAATTAACTAAAAGGAGGGTCGCAATGCTACTTGGGTGGTAACGAGGGACTTGCTTTTGTACCTTTTAAGTAGTAAATCTCACTTGTCAAGTAACATAGTGACATTCTTTTTGTTACAAGATGAAAAAACTCTGAGGTGGGACTCACTGAGTGGTTTTTGAATCAAATCGGTAGATAATAGTCACCGGGTTTCAGCTCACGGACAGGAGTTGCAGATTTAAAAGGAAGGGAAAAACCTGTTTAGGTTATAGGGTAGAGAATAGAACTCTTCACTTCTAGTGTCCTGACTAAAGTATCTAAACTTTTGCCACCAGTGCCTCCCACTGTCCCGCCGTCTAGAGCGGTGCCTTCGACTGTGAGTGATGTCCAAGATGTAAGCAATTACAATTCCCACTGTTGCTGGGGATGTGAACATCACTTGCATAATATCATTGAACTGCAAGCAACAATTTCGTTAGATTTTCAACCTCTTGGTTTAAAACAGCTATCACTAAGAGAATTCAAGTTTCTCACTCACCCATATGGCACCAGTACCAACCGGTCCATGACCTTGTACTAGAATAATTTCGTCGAAGTATCGAGGCACTGAGAGGCCCATGAATAGAGAAAAGCCTAAGATGAATTTTGTCCTGAAGCTGTTGAGGTTGCAAAACTGAAGATGTGCGAGACCTGCCGAGGCTGTCAGCAAACAAAAGTTTAGTGAAATATATATAAGAGAAGATGTTTCAGGACACAGTGATTCTACTTTGTTCTATTTTCTTGTTTCAACCATGTTAATTAACCCGGAAAACAGGTTACCTACCCACATAGATAAACAGGACACAGTACGTAGCTGCAAAAATCGGTAAGGGTATGGAAGCAATGACAGCCCCGAATTTTCCTGCAACAGATCAATTATTATAGCGGTTAAAATGCCAATGGAGGCCTGAATTCTTGCTTCCAACATTGTTTGAATGCAGCTATGCACCTAGTACAGAAAAGAATAGCATAAAGCCTGCAGATATTTGGATGACTCTCCGGCTTCCAACTCGTGTTAATCCCATTAGACCCGCATTTTCGCTGAAGGTGCAAAGCGTGAATAATTAGGACACTGAATTAGCAGAAAGAATAGATGACAAACATCATTTAGAAATTTCCTAAATCATTACACTGAAGCAGTACAGCCATTTCCTGTACCAAACAAACCAGTCATCATAGTCCCTACTCCCTGGAAAGTAAGGAAAAAAAGGACAAGTGAAGAAACATCCTGAATCAAATAGGGGGACGTTAGATCCTTTCAACTAACACCTTCGGGCTTCGCAGAAAATGAAGCTACCTGCCAACCAATGCCACGACTGAGTACTGAAGGAGGGATTGGAGTGGCACTCCCGAATCTAGATGCTGCCATGAATGTACCACTAGACTGCAAATTAGAAAGCAGTACTTGAAATAACCAGCACCACAACCATATTTCACCGCAAACTCATACCGAACTAAACAAACAACTGTGTTGGTAAAAACTTATTCACATAATTGCACCTCAATAACTGCAACAAAGCAGGCAGCCATCATCGCAAAAACATCGCCAGCCTCAAACGTGGGTCTACCCCATTGGAGAGGATATGGAACCCTTATCCTACATAGAAGTAAAACAAGATGTTATTGAAGGCCATACCGAATAAACAACTAGATAAATCATACGTTTACCATAAACCATTGTATTTCAAATCCGAAATTTTCATCCTGGATGAGTAGACTTTTAAGTTCATGCATGTATATTTATACTTTCACGCTAATCACAAGCAAGAAAAATCACATAAAGATTGGTCAGGACCGATATATAGCTGCCTGTTGAAATTGCAAATAGATTAGTCTTGATTCTCCATAACAAATGAAGAATTAAGGAAATCAAGTTTAACAGGTGAATCGTGCTCACCAAGGAGCAGCACCAATGAGCCCTGAACGATCAGTACGACAAGTAATTTGTCTTTTTTGAGACGAATCGTTATATGCACGAGCTGCAGTCAAAATTTCAGCGTAGACCCATATAATCGCGACACAGAATAGAACTGCAAACCGGTTCACCATAGATGCTCTTGTTTCTAACATATGAGGAAGATACTGTAACAACATTGGTTAACCATAAAAATTAGGACACAAGTACAATGGCGCCTAAAGAACAAATACAGAAATAAGAAAAAGGCAGGCTATGTAAACCAAGTTCATTATATAATATATATATTATTTATATTATTAATTATTTAATTAATTAATATTAATAATTATTTTAATTAATTAATTAATTAAATTAATTAAATTAAATTAAATAGTTTATTAATAATTAATATATTAAATAATTAAATAGTATATATTTAGTTAATAGTAAATCATATTATGAAAATAATATAAAAAACAAAAACTACTTTTTATAGTTTTCATAATTTTTGAAAACTGGAAAAAAACTAAAATTAAAACAAAAATAAAAAATTCAAACTAACAAAAAATTGTCTGAATTTAAAAATAAAAACAAACATGAGTTTGATTAAGTCAATTTTAGAGGGTATAAATGCTAATAGCTTTATACATAAGCATTCCGCAAGGGGACGTGATTCTCTGGTCCCTCTACCCTGTACTAACTCTATGTCATTTCATCTCAACCACTTATTTATGTGGAATTATGTGGATCCCACATAAATAGGTGGTTGAAATGGAGTGGTACAGAATTGGTACAGGATAGAGGGACCAGAGGATTTGAAGGTTCACGCAATGACCATTAAAACAGGGCTTGATTTAAGGGAGTCCAGATCTTCTGTCCAATATTATGGTGTCTTATTGTGTCCAATAAATCTCAGCCATTTATTTATGTGGGGCTCGCATGGGTTCTACAAAATAAATGGCTGAGATTCCATGAGACAGAATAAGACAGAGTAAAACTGGACAAAAGATCTGATTTCGATTTAAGGGCCACCTAATATAGGAAAATTAAAAGAGAAGAGCTCCATTTTATTGAGGACATGTCATACCTGAGATAAGAACACAATCATGACCAAGGCTGGTAGCCCAACTTCAATGCATTTGGCTAACTACAATACTCAACAGATAGAAAGTCACTTCCAACATCGCACCACAAAGTAAACTATTCAGAATTTTCACATGGCTTCAGGGAATGTCTATCTTTTTCCAAACTAAAGTGCAGAATACATAGTCAAGAATCTTCTGTTTAAATACTTGGAAGTCTCCCTTTTCAGCACTATTACCTGTGGAAATCCATGTGTATAGAGCCCGAGTCCAGTTAGAGTCACAAGAGGAGCAGCAGCAAGAGGGCTAAGGAATCTGCATCATAGGACATCAAAATGAAGCTCCTTTCAATTAAAAAATGTTGCCCAATAACGTATTGAATTCCACTATTATGATTTTGCAGCTTCCTACCTTGCAAATACTCTCCAGAAACCAAAGAAACCGATTGTCATTTGGAAGAATGAAGCAATGATAAGTGCTCCTTGGACGGCTCTGATGGACTTGGCAAACCTCTAAGACCGCCCACAGAAGAAATTGATAGTTCATAACAATCAATTGAGTACATGAGTATGTAAGCACTCTTTATGTTTTGCTCGATTCTCAAAATGAGTAACACCAACCTCATGTGTGTCAAATGATGAGCTAGTACTGCTACTGTTACTTGACAAAGCAACTGAGGTGACAGGAATAATGAAAGCGTAAGACCCTCCCATCACCACAGGAACTCGAGTACCGAACAAAGTCTGCAACAGTGTGTTTAACCCCGCAACAAACAACATAGTGTTGATTAGTTCAGCCTTCTCCTCCTGAAAGAACATAAGAATAACAGAAACCAAAATCAGAAGAAATTATTAGATCACAAATGTGAAAAGATAATCTTGTTTACAGAAGTTTAATAAAGTACATCGCCACCACCCATCAAAGGAACAAGTACGCTAGGTATAATCACTGTAGTTCCAATCATCACTATGTAGTGCTGAAATCCATGTAATACTGCCTCAGCTGCTTCCAACAAGAAATTTGGTTAATATACATTGAACGTACTGAAGTGTAGCATTAATTAACTCAGTAAGGTACATAAATATGTCAGCTCAATCTTGTCTGCGACACATTTCATACATAAACGCCACACATATAGCCATATCTCAAGATGCTGAAGGTGGAATTGGCAAAGCCACAAACAGTGGATAACATTCCTCTGCTAAGTACGTGATCACTGTAGTTGACAACCCTTTTGATAATGGATAACTGTTATAATCTCGAGATGCAAGAACATCACATATGAACACCACGTAAGACAAAATTGCTTAAGTCAAGCTTAAGACTGCTTAAGATAAAAAGATGATCCAGCTAATGTGATCATCTATTGTCCCCGCAGCATCGTCATTGATCCCCAAATGATTATTAGATTCCAACGATCATCAATAAGGAAACAAGCATCGTTGACTTTTCCAACTAAAAACAAATTAGAGATGATAAGATAACATACGCCATGGCGGAGAACTGGAGATGCAAAAGTCGACCCCAGGAAGTTGCTCTTTGACAGGGTGAGGCTGGAACTCGTCAACCTTAGAACCAGCCATTGCCACCCACTCTTTCTCTTTTCTTCACTCTGATTCTCAAACGTTAGCCAAAAGCAAGAGAAGGGCGGTGAGTTGAAATGTGCTTGAAATAACTATGAAACCAGTAAACCTTCGGTTTAAAAGGAGTGAGAGGGATGGAGTTAGGCAGGGATAGTTTGGAAAAACATAGTTTAGTTTTTCTGGAGTTTGATCGTTGGGATTAGCGTAGAAAGCAGAACGGAAGGCTTCTGTTCTTGACTTGAAAACGACCAACCCCCCGGACTCCCTCTTCTCTATCCTTGCTCATTTCTTTCTCTCTTCCCTTCTTCATCTCCTTACTCTGTAAGATTATTGCATTAATTAGTCAGCAAACATTAATAATGTCATTTATTTAGGGTCATTAGACCTCAAGAACACTCATTCATTCCATACTAGTTAGATGAATTCACATTATTATTCTATCTCCTGTGGTTTTATAGATATGTAATGGGACTGTAATCTGCTATAGCATCCATGAGAATTCTAACGGCTGCATCAGGTTCTATATTTTATAGTTTATATTGTAACACGAGATAGATTTTCTGGTCATCTACTTGCCTGCGCGTAGAGGTTGAAGACAAATGGAGGCTGATGTTTCACGAGGATTATTTTCAAGGATTTGAGTTATAATATGATCGTATCTTTGATACACGTTGCAATAGTCCAACTCTTTGGTCGCAGACCTAAAATAACTAGTGAAGGGACGCTCACCATCTCATGCCTTGAGCTACTTCTCATAAAAAAGTATCTAACCTTATAATAAAAAATAGAACAGAACAGAATTTTGTCTTCTCTATTTTCCTTGATTAGAGGATAGCAAAGTTGTTCTTTAATTATTAGAAAGTTATATCTTCAAATTAGGTAAACAACTTTTTTATAAAAATA
Organism: Erythroxylum fimbriatum; assembly: GCA_026770325.2. Lineage (NCBI taxonomy): Eukaryota > Viridiplantae > Streptophyta > Magnoliopsida > Malpighiales > Erythroxylaceae > Erythroxylum > Erythroxylum fimbriatum. The sequence continues at coordinate 387,112 of JANZLH020000427.1, forward strand.
TAAAGATAAGACTGCATATTACTGAAAAATTGAATAGTAACTAAGAAGGGACAAGATCCTCTGTGCTCATTAACTTGTGTCAACCCTGATCGAGACGATCTCATCCATACATTTATCTGGGTTTCACATATTTGTGTGAATGGAATCGTCTGAAACAGAGTTAGTATAGGATTATGGGCATAGAGAATTTGATCCTAGCCAAAAAGGTAATTTAGGAAAAGAAATTATGGACTTGCAATAATAAAATTTTTAATATTGAACTTTTTATTAGTATAAGCTAATGTGCACGTATTTAATTTCTCTAGCTTCTTGGGAAATTGACATTTGGGCTCTCACAATGTTTGGTTATGTTTCAATCATGTAAAACAACGCTGTGGAATCCATAAGAAGTGCTAGACGGCAAAAAGCTCACGTGAATTTGATGCCGAAACTTATAGTCAAAAGTGAAAATAGTACCTCTGTCAATTCAGATTAAAAACAAAAGTAAGTTGGTACCTCTGTCTTTCCAATTTGACAGACGTGTTGATTTTAAATTTATACCACGTCATCTCATTCACCCACCATCATCTCTCAATTATCACACAAGTCATAAGCTCCAATTCCAAAAATGAATTCCTTAATTAGGCGTTTGGTTTACTTATAGATAAAAAATAAAATGGTAATTTTTTAGAAATAGAATATATGAGAAACAAAATAAAATATGTATTATTTAGTTTGGTTTATTCTTAAAATTTTCTAATGATAATATAATGCTAATATTTGATTTGAAAATATATAATTGAAATAACAAAGAAAAATTAATAAAAAGATCAAAATATTCATTAGTCCCCACTAACTACATTATTATTATTATTATTATTATTATTATTGTTATTGTTATTACTATTAATTTTCTTCTTCTTCTTCTTTTTCTTCTTCTTCTTCTTCTTCTTCTTATTATTATTATTATTATTATTATTATAGTTAAATAATTATGTGAATTTCTTAAGGATATTTTTGTCCAACAAGTCTTCATTTTTATTCTCAACCCACTTGGAATAGATAAAGATAGGAAGGAAGACAAATTTATTTATTCCTCAAACTCAAGAAATAAGTACACCTTTGAATTATATATTATGTATGTTTTCTTCAACCAAACAAGGGAATAACTTGTTACCAAGAATAGATCGGGTATAAAATGATGATTTCAGTCAACCAAACACATCATAATTGCAGTAAAGGCCAAGAGAGACGTACGGGGAGACCTAAGAGAGACGTACGGGGAGAGAGTTGGATTTGGGTGCTCTCAAAATTAAAGATGACAATGGCCGGCCCGTACAGGCTAATAAGCTCGTGACCCGATGGGCCAGGGGCAGGTCTGGCTAACCTGGCCTGACTTTAATATCTTATAAAAATAAAAAACGAGGTCATTTTGTACCTTACCGTAGGGGCTCCGGGCTGGCCAAGCTAGTTCGACCCGTGGCCCGATCAACCCGGGCAGAAGTCGAGCTGACCCAAACCAGGCCATATTTGTCATCCCAACTCAAAATACTGGAACAATTATTATATCTGCTACTGTAGTTTTAGGATAGAATTGTTCCTTCACTTTCGGAAATTCATGTTTAGTATATATATCGTATTGTATTACCCAATGTTTTAAAAATCGGACCGGACAACTAACCAGTCTAAGGAAAAGTTTAAGATTTAAAGGTTCAACCGATAATGAACTGCTATAAAACTGGTATACTATCATTAGGGCAAAAGTTTTCTACTTAAATAGTTCTCAATTTGTAATAGAGAATGACAGATACATGCATAAATTTGTTCTTTAGGATACCATTTTTCAACAATTTATGAACCTTATCCCATTGATTGAGGTATATCCAAAAAAAAGCAAAGACAAAATGCTGTAAACTTTTTCTTATTTTCTAGAACCAGAGATTATTAGAATTATGTATACCTCAGGTTATATTGTTAGTGTTTCTTTGCTTTAGAAAAGGTTTTGTTAGTATGAAAGTAAGGTGAAAGGTTTAGACATCATAGTAAGAGTCGAATAGGTAAGGGAAAGGATTGAAACTAGAAATTGAAGAGCAAGTCAAAGTCAGTGCCTGTGGGTTAGACACATCTGTGAGTTGCAAAAGTGCCATTATAGTATATTTAACAATTTTATGTAAGGGATGAGATGATTTATAGGCAGGGGATTATCTAAATTGTTATGTAAATAATTGTATCCCTTTGTATGCAACACCATAACAAGGAGACATACATAGTGTTGTCCGTATTTTAAGTTATGTTTCTCAGTTTAATATTGAATATTGGCATAGATAACTTGAAAGTGAATGCCACCGGTGTGAAACAGAAACATCGAAGTTAAAGATTCAATATTGTGGTCGTGCTTTCCAATAGGATCAAAGTAAAAAATTATCAAGACACACAAATGAACATACATATATATATGAGACCAAAGATTCATCGCCATCATCTATTCCCTTCCTGAGATGATCAGAAAACCCTAATCAAAATAAAAAATAAAAAATGTCAAATCTTTGCCAAAAGAAATGACTTAGAAGCTTGTAAATGTAAAAAATGTACCAAGTCCCAATAGCTAAAAGGAAATATTGCACAAGAATAAGAAGCAAGGGGATTACATACAACACAATGTAGCATCAATTGCCAACTAGCTTTAGTAGTTAAATCAAATCTTAACAGGAGGAATCTTGTATTAAAAAATCTAACGCAAAACAACAACAGGCAATTCTTGACTAGCGAAACACCCTCTTCTAAAGCAACAAACTTAGGCCTTGTTCGCTTCTCTTCTTCGGCTCATCGTTCCGTTATCACTTGTAAGCTCCATATGATAACACCAACTAGTACGAGGTTTATGCTTTAACAACAACATCAAGCTTCTATTCCAAATTTTTCACCCGCATATAATTGCAAGCATCAACGCTTTCTCATCTATCGTTCATGCATATATATGTATAGATGAAAATTGATGAAAAACTCAGGTCTCGCTCTCTCTTTCTTTTTCTTTTGTCTATAAAAGAAGTAGTTGTCTGCCTCGAAGCCTGAGGGACATGTTAAGCGTGGAAGAAGAGAGTTGTTGTTGGGTTACTTACTTATTACAGAGGAGGAGAGGAGTGAAGTAAGACAAGCTAGTCTACCAGAGTGAAGGAGCAACCTAAAATTTAGGCTATGGAGGCGATGCGATATGCGAAGAGAAATATGATGTTTAGGGTAGCGGCGAGGCGAGGAGAGCAAGTCTGAAATTAGTTAAATATAATGTTTAGGTTATATACTAGTTCGACATGTAAACTGATAAACCAGTCGGTTTTATATAGAGAGGTTATTAACTAAAATCGAACTGAACAACTAGTCAGTTTTTAAATAAAGAGGTTATTAACTGAAATCGAACCGAACAACTAGCTGGTTCATATTCTTTCCGATCGAACCGGCCGATCCGGTCCGATTTTTAAAACATTGATATTACCATATTATCATCATCATCATCATCATCATCATCATCATCATCATCATCATCATCATCATCATCATTATTATTATTATTATACGGACCATATTGCATCTCTTTCAAAATCATTTTAGAGGCAAATCATAATGCTATATGTTTAAAGTATATATACAAAAACTGGTGTTCCAATGTGATTATTTGGCATGCCTAAGAGCTATGTGTTCTAAAAAACATTATTTGTTAGACACTAGAGCTTAGAGTATGAGTTTAGTGGTCAACAACTACAAACGTGCTTATTTGCTAATCACTAAACAAATATTTTTGAAGTATTGATTGATGTTAGTAACTTATTCAAATTGAATGATTGTAGTGTCATTTGTACTACAATGCATTATGCTAGTTGATTTTAGACTTTATGCCCGTGATATTTATTAGTTACTATTTTCTTTCTTTAATTTAAGTTGAGATTCTCATACATCCTGTATTGTTTAAGCCAAACCCAAGGGTATTGGGTCTTGTATTTAATATCTAAAGTAAAAACATGTTTGAGTAGATTTAACTGTAGATAATACAAAATAACTACTTATTTGATTCAAGTTGAAAGTACATTTTGAACCTCAATATAAACGTTGAAGCTTAAAATACACTTTTGTCCTTTTATTCTATGCATTTTATTAGTTCTATGTAAAGCCTAATTTCCTTGAGCCTTAGTCTTCCCCCCATCAATAGGAAGCTGGATAGTCTTCCCCCATCAATAGGAAGCTGGAAGACCTATGGTTCTTTGATATACTTACCTCAAAGTCATCTTCCCATTGCCTTCTGTAAACTCCATCTTTAACATAGGTGATTCAAATATCATAGCACCAAAGGATTCTTGTCTAGAGTTAATGATTTCCCATAGTTATTGAAAGAAAATGACAAAGAAGAACATTAAGGTTATGTGTTAGAATATATATGTACATTTGTATAAGTAAATTATTTTTGTATTTATTGATTTTAGGATTTTACCTTATTTGAGTCTTTATTATGCTACAACTTGTATATAAAGATTAACAATTGAATGAAAATAACTCAAAACATTATTTAAAAATTGACATGGTATTAGAGCCAACCAAAACCCTAAACCTATAGCACAAAAATTGATTAAATGACAGACTCTATGGCTAGAAATGACAAAAAGGATTAAAGAAAGAACAAAAGAGATGTTAGTGACATGTCGTATTACCTTCACCCATCTAATAATCCAAAATAGTGATTAATACGATTAGGGTCATTCCTAATGTTTTTTAGGCCCTAGACAAAGTAAAAAAAGACTCCAATAAATCGACAATGTTGTAAACTTTTAAAAAACATATTTTTTATCATTAAAGAGGCTACCTTGAGCTCCTCATTATGAAATAATTGAAGAATCTAATGAGTTACATTAATTCTTAACATTAAGATTAAGAGAACAACTAAAAGAAATCAAATGAAAAAAATATGTAAAGAAAAAAAAGAAAGATAAGAGGATTTGTCTCATTTTGCTCTTTATGAGTGTCAAGAGTAAGCTGAACCTTATTTTGTCTCATTTTGTTCTTTATGAGAGTCAAAAGTGAGCTCTATTTTGTCTCGTTTTATGTTTTAGGGGCTAAGAGTGGGCCCTATTATGTTCTTTATAAGAGTGAGCCCTAGGCAGATACCCTTCCTGCCATTACCTAAGGTCGAGCCTGAGTACGATACAATGATGTCATTTATAAAGTGGCAGGACGAAGGTTACATAATAAGTATAATTTTTTTGGACCCCTTATGTTGCACATTGCATTGACCTAATGCTGGAGAATATAGGAGATCCTAGGTATGTTCCTATTATTGATGAGACTATGCAGAAAGCTAAAAAGGTGACTAAGTTCATCTATAATTGTGCATGGGTGTTAAATTTAATGAGAAAAGAATTTACCAATAGTAGGAATTTATGTCGTTCTGCTGTGACGAGATTGTAACAAATTTCTTATCACTTCAGTCTTTTATTACGATAAAGAAAGACTTAAGACAAATATTTACAAGTGATAAGTGGGTTACATCTCAGTATGCTAGGTCTAATGCTGGAGTGGAGGTTTCTAGAATTATACTAGAAGATAAAGAATTTTGGTCTCAATGTCAATTTATTATCCGTATTTGTGAGCCTTTGGTGAGGGTGCTTCGTTTAGCTGATAGTGAAGCAAAGGTAATAATGGGATATTTTTATAATGCCATGGAAAGGATCAAGGAAGCAATTAAGGTCAATCTGAAACATAGGCCTTCTTTATATACACCATATCTTACAACTATCAATGAGAGATGGGAAAGACAACTTTCTTCTCTGTTGTGTATATTTTAGTCCAAATTTTACAAAGAAAGCTAAAGTTAGTAGAGAAATGCTATTCATTATTACAACAATTGTTGGCCATGAAATGATACAAGATCTGTTGAGCTCATAGATGGAGCTTGATAAGGAGTGTGGTGGGGATTTTGGATTGTCGATTGATATTCGACAAAGAGTAAAACTTTCTCCAAGCATTAGTTGTTTCCTTTTTATTATTTGTTGAAAATTAATTATCACTTTATTTTGTTTGTAATGCTACTTTTATTATCTTACAACTTACAATTTCTTGGTAAGATCAGTTCGGAAGTGGTGTTCCAAAATTGAAAAAGTTTGCAATTTGAATATTAAGTCAATGTGTGAGTGTAACAGGCTGTGAACGGAACTGGAGCACGTTTGAATTCATCCATTCCAAGAAAAAGAATAGATTAGAGCACAAGAGATTGAATGACTTGATATTCGTTCGTTACAATTTAAAGCTTTAGGAAAGATATGTTATTATCATTATTAATTTTGATATAATTTCTTATAATTTTCTAATAATTAAATTTTGTTGTTTACTAGGCGTCTTATTAACATAAGTAATTCAACAGATCCAATTTCTATTAATAATATCGATTTTTTGGTGGATTGGGTTTATGAGGAATCATCATCATCATCATACCCCGAAGTCCCGCACTGAAGCAGGGTCTAGGGGGTTCGATAGTACGCAGTCTTACCCCTATGTAGTAGAGAGGCTGTTTCCAGTAGACCCATATGCGAATGTGACAAGATAATATTGAAAAAAGATAATGGAGAAATAATAATAATAATAATAATAATAATAATAATAATAATAATAATATAATACGATAGGAATAAAGAAAAAATAAAATAATAATAAAGTAATGACAAATCGTACCTGTATTTATAAGTTGGGCTTTTGTAATCCTACATACTCACCTGAGTGAAGACTGTGGCCTAACGAAAATATAATTGGGTAGTTTCCTTCAACAAAGACAATCCTGCGATTTTATAACGGCAGATTTGAGATATCAATAAAGTAAGTATGAAGTGATGGGCTGTGTTAGCAAAGAAAGAGAAAGAAGGCACATCAAATCTTGGAAAACGGATCCTGCACTTGGTTATGTCGCGTCTTTGTCAGACGAGACCAACAACTCCCAAGGTAGCATCTGAAGAAGTTCACACCCAGACTCCCTTCTTCAGTAGTAGTAGCAAGATGACTGACCGAGGATTGCCCTAAGCCACGTGAAGCCATTAGCAAACAACAAGGAAACCTGAACAAGTCGTCGTCCAACATATAACACCAAAGCCAAGCCCGGTGAAAGCTGGCGCTTCGTCCTCCCTATTTTCGTCTTGCCACCAGTGGCACGCCTCTTGTCGATCCTCAAACTCTCCCAAAAAGCTTGTAACTTTTCCAGTTCTCTTTTGCGGGTACTGCTAAGGCGATGCTAAAGCTTGTAACTCTTCCATATCTCTCCTCATTGGTATAACTCGTCCTGATCAATTATAATCCCCCAGCAAAAATTAAAATTGTAAATATTAAAAAAACTCAAAAACATTCAAGGGGAAAAAAAGGGTTCAAGCTAAACTGGCTCCAAAGCAATCGATCAAAATAGAACAGTGGAAAGAAACGAACTTGAATCCGTTAGCTTTCCGTCAACAAACCTGGATCTAAACAAAAAACGGCGATAGGACTACAAAAAAGCTCTGCTAAAAAAGAATACGACAGAAACGAAACCCATCGTATCCACCTCCCTTCCTCCCCGACGTTGTGGTGGACAAGCAAGTTGCTCAAAAGAGAATCTCTTTGAGGTAGTCATAACTTATCAAAAATATTGGATTTCTGATGAATCAGATTTGATAAATGTGAATGACTTGGAAGATAATCTTGGTTGGGAAAGTATTGACATGTCATTTGGTGTATTGAATTTGAATAATGATGATGACGAGAGTCTTCATAATGATGAGGATTTGTACCAAAAGATAACTGGGGTCAGTGTTATAGTGTAGTTATAGCGGGTATCCTCCCGTAGATAATTGAATGAAGTTCTAGGTTTTTATTTTTCTTCTTCTTTAAATTTTACTTATATTTTATGTATATGTTAAATTATATATATGTAATATTTTTGTAAATGTTTTTGTTACAGGTTTTACTTCTAGTTGGTTGGTTCCTCATCATGAACTCTTATCGTAAATTGCAATAATTTGAGAGTTAAGGATATTTATTATTCTTTTTTTGGATATTTGTAGTAATTATTTTTATTATATGGTGAAATTGTAATATTTTAAATACTTTGTATTGTTCTTAATTTTATATTTGTATGATGATAATTGTCTTTTTCTTATATTAATTGTTGTTATTATTTATACATGAAATATTTGAAAATTATTGTTATTTCATATTAATTGTGATTATTATTTATTATTATGATTTTTGAAAACAAGGTTTATGTAAACTTATAAAGTATACACTACAATAGTACAATATGACAATAAACTTTTTTGCAATTTTTAAAAAAATTTAGGGACTATTTCATAAATTTAAAAAATTACCTGAATCAGTAGTGATATTGACCGGTATCAATACAGTACTGTATCAGAACCTGACTCAATACCAAATTTAGTACGGTATTTACAACATTGATCAGGGCTCATAGGAAACGAAGCATTCAAGTTCAGTGAGTGGGCCGAGTTGGAGCACCCTATTCTCGTTAGGGTGTTCAAACCCTGTACTGCTTAATTTGTTTCACATATTTGTGTGAACTTCATATAAATATGTAAATGAAATTTAATGAAATAAGGTAAAGAATTGGTTAAACGAATCAGAGATCTGATCTGAAGTGCCCGCAGGGCGTAGCTCAGTTGGTTCCGAAGGGACAGATTTGCTCCAAGGTGCAAGGTTCGAATCCTACGGTTTGCAGTGTGAGCGCAACATTCTTGAGTCCCTTGTGGGCTTTGAGGGTGGGCTCCTTGTAGGTCTGTGGGTTGCTTACCTCTCCCTTAACAGGGCGCTGAGTACTTGATTTACATCCTTCCAATTGTTTCGTCGGGCCGGAGTATGAGGGCCCTTTAAATTGAGGATTCAACCTTTTGCTCCAAGAGATCTGATTTGAAGTGGGCTTTCACCTAATAATTACTTTGATATTACAGGCAAAAGTGACAAGGGATTGACCAATAACCATATCTGCATAGGTTGAAGATATTTTGAAAGTAATCAGGTGGTCCTGTCCTATACCACGTTCAATTTCTTGGAGACGAATCAACAATTTGTTTATTTCAATATCGGGAATCGTTACAATGAAAACGTATTGACTTTGCCGAAACAACTGTGCTTAGTTGATTTACACCCGTCATTTGTACCAATCACGCATGTTCCTCGGAGAGCAACGAAAAGAGATCTCTTATAATTTTTTTCAAAAAAACCTAAGTGCTTGTTTGGTTCTATTTGTTGTTGTCGTTATTTTTATTTTTATTTTTTATTTTTATTTTTATTTTTTTTACAAAAACGAAAACCTATTTGTTTGAGATTTGCAATATAAAAACTGAAAACAAAAATCTGTTTGGTTGAGATTTAAAAAGAATTGAAAATAAAAATCTGTTTGGTTATTATTATTATTATTATTAATTTTTAATTTTTAATAAATTATTCTTATTATTATTAATTTTTAATTATTACTAATTTATTATTATTATTATTATTAAGTTATTCTTATTATTATTTATGTTATTAATT
>JANZLH020000427.1:456502-467396 GCA_026770325.2 Erythroxylum fimbriatum
ATGGGTTAAAACAAGCATCAAGGCAGTGGTATCTCAAGTTTGATATGATTGTCACTGCAAATGGCTTTAAGGAGAATATAGTTGATCAATGTATATATATGAAGTTTAGTGGGAGTAGTTTCATTTTTCTGGTACTGTATGTTGATGACATCCTACTTGCTTCTAATGATACTAATCTATTATTTGAGACAAAACAACTGTTGTTTAGTCATTTTGACATGAAGGATCTTGGTGAGGCCTCTTATGAACTTGGAATTCAGATTCTTCGAGATAGAGCTAATGTTATAAATATTAAAAACATAAATATATATGTTTATTTTTCTTTGATATTTATACTTTTCATATTTATTTTCTCATAAAAAAGATATTAAAAAGTAAGACAATATCAACATTTTAGTTTTTTTTCATAGATTATTTACCATTATTATATCCATGAATCTATATAAATGGTAGAAATAATCAATTTTGTGTCTTTTAATTCCATAACATTCCAACTCTTTAATTACTTTCTAGCCCCTTCTCTTCCACTACGTATTATGATATTTTATAATTATTTTAAGTGACTAATTACAATTTATAATCAAGGATGCACTTACACCTTTGCATCATTAATTTTTTTATTTGATAACTTTTTATATCTCGTGCAGTTAAAATGTTATAAGATTTGTTTTATAAGGAAACAAGCTTATACATGTGGCCATTAGTATGTGGATTTGTTAAGATAGAAGATTTTGATAATTACTCTTTTTGTATTATAGTAGTATAATATATATTATTTTCAAGTTCTGAATAATTTTTTAAAGTTTGTTTAAGGTGATAAGAATAATTTTTTTAAAATCTTTTAGAGATTATTTCATTTAAAATTTATCAAGTAATTAACATTAATTTGTGCCAAATGTATAAGCCAATTAGATTGTTATTTAGTGAGTTATTTTCATTTTTGAATTTATATTTTATTCTTATATGAATTTTCTTTAATTTTTGTGAAATAACTGGTTCACATCAAAAGGATATAATTTGTCATTTTGGTAGCAAGCATTTTAATTTAGATTTACATATGTGCCTTAGTTATGGTAGCATCAATATTCATTAGATTAAACTACAATTTTATTACATTTTTGAGACCTAAGAATAATTATCCATTGAAAGTCTTCGGTTGTTCTTGGTCATATTTTGTTTTCCGCCCTCAAGGGGTGTAGCTAGATGGTTGAGAGCGGGGCTTGGCTTCAGTTAGGTTCCAGGTTCGATTCCTTGCTAGCCCCTCTTGTAAGAGCCCGGGGTAGCCGGAGTTTTACCTATGGATGAAGAACTAGTGAGGCCCTCTGTGATGGGGTGTAGCCGCTTAGCCCGCCTGTAGGATTTCCTCGAATTCAAAAAAAAAAAAAATTTGTTTTCCATTAGCTTCTTGAAGACGTGACGAAAGAAAAAGAAACCTTTGTGATTATAACTTGATGATTAACCTTGAAACGTTTGAACATTTTCAAGACTTGGTGTCCAAAGCATGTCACTTTGTGATTATTTTACTTTCACAGTGGGTTGACCAAGATAAGAAGGAAGTGTAGCCTACAGGGGGAGTGATTATTCAACCGTTGACTTGAACATGCACTGTGGCTCCTCTCACACGTTTTGTAACATTATAACTGAAAGTTTTTAAGGAATTGGTTAGCCGGTGTTCAACAGTTATGCTGTGCTCTCCGTGATTCATTAAAATCTCGGACAACCCTTTCGCATCTGTCTCAGTTTTGGTTGTCTGAGAATTCCACTCGTGCAGCAGCTTATCCACAATATCTCCGGCTGGAGTATTGTTGAAATTTTTGTCCGCTAAGGGTGTTTCGTTGAATCCAGCCATTGCCGGTCCCATAAACATGATAATCCCTTTGACAGCAGGATGACTGTAACCTTCCCTCAGGACTTCTTCCAGGTATTGCGCCTGTCCAAAAGTAGGATCAATAAATCTGAAGCAAGAGCTATTATTCTAGATTGCATTTTGAAACCACAATTGTGACAGTCAGATTTGTGCCTGTATCAGCTCCAATCATTGCAATAATCTGCAATTGCTGAATAGCAAGTGGCTCAATGATTAAAAACTTGAAAGGAAGAAAGACGTTAGTGTCGATGAAAATAGGAGTACCTGATCTGGGTCATTCGCAACGCTCACTTCTGTGAGCCATATTGGCAATCCTGCTGAACCAAGATAGTCTATGGAAGATCTCATGTAAGCTAAATTTGGCTGTCCAAGTCCAAAATGACCTTGCAGGCCAATTCCTGCTGATATTCCCTGGATTCCAGGATATGAAAGCATGTCCTCAAGTTTCTTTATGTAATTGGCAGGACTCACTTTCTCATCACCACAATATTCAATAGTATTATACTCGTTCATGAACATTACTGTGCTTGGATCAAGTTGATATGCTCTCACGTAGAACTCAAAAGAAGGGTTACCGCCCAATTTATCCTCAAAGAAGCTGAAATGTAAATTTTCATTAACTACATCCCATGCAACTAGCTGCCCTTTGTATCTTGAAACCACTGAATTGATTCTCTTTGCTGCAGCTGTTCGCAGTTCGTCCGAAGAAAGATTTACCACCCATTTGGTTTGATACTTTGGATCGTCCCAGAAAACGTTGTGACCCCTGATAAAAATGCCCTTTTCTTTGCAAAATTTAAGCATGGAATCTGCAACTGTATAGTTTTCTTGACCTTGTATTATCTCTGTGCTATACCACTTCATTTCGTTGGTGAAAGTAGTGTACTTGAATCGTGAAGCAAACCAATTTTGGTAATCTGTACTTTCGAGAATATGATGATTCATAGCACATCCAAATGGGAAATCTGATTTGGTTTGTTTTGTAGCTACTATAGCTCCTTCAACTGCAGTTCCGTTGGCATAGTTAACTTCAATTCTCACCTTGCTCTTCCTTTCCTACAGGTACAATTTGAGACTACCTTTAGAACTTGATCATGGATTTTACCCAGATAACAATACTGAATTACCTTTGCAATTATAGTTTCTTGCTGGGATTGCCATTGCTCCTTAGTAAACGCCTGTAACGAGACACTATCTATCCATACCTCCGTTCTCCTGTTCTTGCTCTGCGATGGGAAAAATCAAAGAATGCGCAATAAGCATACTGTGCTTCTAATAATTGGAAATCCATAAAATTATATGAAAACTACCTCAAATAGGATATCCACAGGGCTTGAATAATTTGCAGTCACACCACCTTTCAGAAAAGACCAGCATCCATTCCTAGCTATAACTTTGCCAGCTCGAATCAGGTCCTTGCCATCGATTCTAAAGACGACAGATACATCCTCACTTCCTTCGTTGACTTGAACCCAAGCTGGAGATGAAGTTTCAATGGAATACAAATTCTTGGTAAGAGACTGCTAGGTCTTGACTAAGTGAAAATTTTCTGAGTCCAGGGTATAAAAGTCAGATCATGGAAACAGAAATGAAATGATTTAAACTCGAAAAGTAATAAAACTTGTTACCTGAGAAACTATAAATCTGTCTTTGTTCAAACTGAACCATTTGTGAGAGACCATCTAGTGGCTGTGTTCTATCTTTGGCAATAATGTATTTGTTTCCATCCTTAGATGTTCCTTCTATTATTGATCCATGTCCAAACACAGTCCACCCATCTATGCCATGATCGAAATCTGGGTTTTTTATTGTACCCCCTCTGTATTGAGCTCTCTGGGGCTCTGTCAAGCACTGTTGGATAAAAGTTTTTGCAAGGAAGGGGGGAAAAAAAAGAAGAAAAGAGAAAAATGAGACTTTTCACTGCTAGATAATCAAGCTCTCCATAACTGTAGTAGTAGTATAATTTCAGAAATTCAAAGGTTGGACAACTCAGAAAGTCTTGGAAAGTGGTACGGATGCAGAACTATAGACCCAATGGAACAAGAATCATGCACGCTTCTGCAGAACATACATTGAGATCACAGATCGGACATTGTGAGTGGGACTGAATTAATTATATGTTAGTAACAGTATCTGAAAATATTTTCAACAAATCAGTAACGGATATATTTCTTGTGAAATCCATGAATTGGGCTTCCAGAAACTATAAAAACAATGACAAACTTGTCTTAAAAGAGATAACATAGATAAGTCAGAAACAATAATCATTTTCATGTAGTTTTGAATGTGTCATCAATGAATTACAGTTTTCTTCTTGCCTTTGAAGTTGCAGAATAGTCGTATAAGAAGGCCGGGGTTCTATGGCCTGCATCGGTTTGTGCACAAATGACCCTGAAAACTTTAGTCAACAAATACACAAAGATAAGCTCCTGTACATGCTTTTCATTGACATTGTTCTTTGTAAATACTTAAGGAATGGAGAGCAAATACCATAGGATGTGAAAGAACATAAGAGCATGAAGAAGCAAACTTCCGGTGATAGCTTCATTTTTTTTCTCAGCGGCACAAGCAAACAAGTTTTCCCTGAAACAGATGCTGCAATAGAAAGAAGTTTCCAATGTTTAGCAGACGAAATGTTTGAGTTTTCTGGAAATAGTTAAGCATTTTCTGGTGTGCAAAGACAGCTACAAAGTAATATAGACAGTACCTCACTGCCTGTGTATGTAAGCAATGAACAGGAAGACAAAAGAATTGTCGACACATGTGAAGCTCTTACCTCAGCTGAATCAGTTCTGTTTCACTCTTTAAAAGCAAATAAAGCTTGTTAAGATTGGAACAATAATATAAGGTATGCCAGACTGAGGACGATGTTAAATGTTGTCACTAAAAACTCCAAATATTTCTCCTTTTGTCCCGTGAACCTATCTGGAGTTACATACGAGAACGGAAACTACAGCTAGAAGATGTATTAAATAGAAGCGGAGGAAACCAAAGGAACTCCTGAACAAGCTTACGTTATAGAGACAAGGGACAGAATCTCAGCTACTTACATGCAAGGGAAGTGGCTGTAAGAGTGTAAAGAGGATGGAAGAGTTCTAACATATATACTCCAAGAGCGAACCTATGTAGGCTCAAGTTGAGATTAACTGTTCCACGGGGTCTAAGCAAAATGCAAGTCTAGACAGTAGGCCCAACAAACATACCCTAAATAGACAGTTGGTAAGGTGCTCTCTTAGCTTAAATAAGGTTGCGGGTTCGAACTATTTTTATATATGCAACCGTTTAAAATTTGAGGTCAGAGTATTATCTCCCGCGAATGACGTACTCAATTCGAGTGGAGATTAGTCTAAATATAGATAACTTCAAGGTGCCTTCCAATAGTTAGGACCCTCCTAACACTTCGTAAGAAACAAAAAAAAAACATAAAAATATTCGTCGCCAAATTTTGGTTCAAATGCAGTCACCAATTAAAACAAAACCTAAAATTAGAGTTTTGTTAATTTGTGAACAGATAAGAAGATTGAGTCAGTATCTTTACCAATTTACATAGAGAACTATGCGGTCCGATGCTGAAGACGCTGCTGCATGTGGAGATAGTGACTAATTAAGCACCTACCTAAATTTTTTCATTCATGGACACGACCAAACAAACATCAGATAATGGATATCTTTTCTAACTCTGCCCACTTCCTTAAATTGAATCAAGCATGAAACCCACTATGCATGTCTATCTGAGGTGGTGAATTGGTGTACGCCAACTCAGCGAACATATTTGAGGAACATAATCGAAGAAAGCATAGGCATATGAAAGACAATAACTACTTGAGAAAATCGGCCAAGTGTTGGTAAACTATCCTCCACTTTCATTATTTTTTTGCAGTCACAGGAATGGATAATCCCCATAATCAAATGTATGAACTCTACCCATCAACGTCATTGTCCATTTTACCTGTCGCAAGAGGGTTAATTACTGTTTATGATTGATTTAGTGTTTTTAAAGACTTTATTAAGAAAAAGTTTGGAGAAATATATACATTTCATAACAAAATGTATACTTGTTTTTTGTGATTGCACTTCATAGACTCGATGTCTAATATGTGTGATTGTTTTGTATTATATGATATGCAGTAATGCCTTGTAAGGACACTAATTTGTGTTTATATGATCAGGGCGTTCCTATCATTTTATAGGCCCTGAGCAAAATAAAAAAAAAGGTCCAAATAAATCGACAATATATTTAATTTTACATATTTTTATGAAACATAAATGAATCAATTTATAAGTTTACATAATCAATTAAATATTAAATTATCATAACACTAACAAATACAGTAACAAATATACAGAGGATCATAATTTATGAAAAACAATTTCTCCGTGCATTTCTAGATGTAAAATCATTAATAATATTATCAAGATTAATATTATCCAACATTTGTTAGACAACATAATATAAACTAATATATCACAAAGATATATAAATAGTATTATATCTGTGAAAGAGGAAAAAATAAATAACAAAATTTAATATCTAATATTAAAAATAAAAAACAAAGAGCAAAAATACATTTAAAAATCAGAAACTTTACCTTTAAATTATACTCAGAACACAAAAGACAAAATTGTAAAAAAATTTCTGCTAATTTTTGAGTTGGAGTACTTTAAATACATATATTGATGAAAATAAAAAAAATTAGAAGGTAAAAGTACACTTAAATATTTCACGACTATTTATAAGCATAAAATGTTAACTTATAATTTTAAATAAACTTGCCTAACGTTAACTTATAACGTCAAAAATTACCAATATTAAAATTATTTATTACTACCTCTACCTGCAGCCTACGTAACCTACAATCTTAGAACTTATAAACTTAGAGTACTTATTGCCTGCAATCTTAGAACTTGCCTAATATCTACTCTTCGAAACATCACCAATGTTAAATTAATTTTGAGTGAATTAGTTATATACTATAGGAGTTAAAAAACTAAAAAGTAGGATTAGGAGGCCCTTTCTTATCGTGGGCCCAAGTGCCCTGCCGGCCCTTGCCCAGGGCCGGCACTGATAATATGGGTAGTTCTAATTTATAAATAATAAACAATTATATATATATATATATATATATATACACACACACGTATCTATAGTTATATATATATGAATACTATACTTAATTATATCAAAATAGCCATTCTTTTAATAAGAAATCGATAAGTTCTCCTTTTGAAGAGTAAAATCGCCATCGTGTAATTTTATTTTGAGAAATAGAGGCTACTGTTTGAAGTAGAATTATTTTCACTGAATCAAACACAATCCTTAATAAATTTGAAATCCCTCCATTAGACCACTATGTAAGCAGTTGGCTACTAAATCCTACCGACCACAATTAAAATGTATATAGAAGGAGCAAATGACTATGATTATCTACATACTTGAGATTGTTCTGATGTAATATCCTACCTAATTAAAAGAGATCAATATTAACCAATTGACGCTTCATTTTCCCTACCTCAAATCAAATGGTATCAAGAGCTGCTACGTCATCCATCCACTCACTTCTCCTTTTAATTTTTCTGAAAAAGTTGGTTTGGACTTTTGCTGAAACAGCGTGGACCCCATTCTCCAACTAGTACTGTACACGCGTCAAACAAACAGACCCTAAAACATTTATCTTTTGAATAACCAAGATTCATCTCTCCTTTTCCCCCTTTCTCTTTTCTTCTCCGACCCTACCTTTCTCATGTGGCCCCAACGCCCAATCAAAACTTCCACGAATTAAGGGGCCCACGTGTCCTCAAGGTCAAGAAAGTAACCAATGAGAAGAGAGTCTCGATCTCTGCGGCAACCACTGCTTGCCTTCTAACTTTAAATGTATGCATATCTATCTATCTATCCATCTTCAAAGCTTGTCGTTGTCGGGCTTTGGGATTGATAAAGACACGTGTCGATTCCTAATGCCGTTTAGCCTATTTTGCCCCTCTTGGGGTTTGTCTTGCCACGTCATCTTGTCAGTCGCTTTCTCTAGAAAATGACCATTTGGCCCCTTTACCCTAGTAAATGGTTAAAAGTTAAAACTTAAAATACGAAACAAAATAAAATTCCACCTCCAAATGATTCCACTTTACGCTTACCCTCAGCTACCTCGAGTTGAGTTGAGTCACTGTCATAGCGTGGGCGACCTCCCTCCGAATAATAAGTGATGAAATGAAACATCCGACGGCAAAGTTTTGATCACACGATCGAAGTCCGTACGGTACAGTGTTGTCTTTCTGGGGTTGCGTGTGAGTAGTGTATTGGAGGGTGACGTAAGCTTTACGCAGTCCAGTGTTCGCTTCGGAAAGCGACAAAAATCCACTGTTGGTATCATCTTGAATATTGAACGTGTGAAGACCAAAAGCAGTGATAGCGCGAACCTATTGGACCAAGTTTCAGCGGTGGTGTCAGCAGAACAGATCATAAAATGAACAGGGGCTCATTGAATACTAAATAAGTGAATTGGTAAAGATCATAAAATGTAAAAGGTACTTGGTAATTGTACTCGAGAAAGCTTTTATTAAACCTGCAATAGGCAAAAATATTATGAATGTATGATGTTGACTGGTAAGGAGGGAAGGTGCTTGAAAAGCTCCTGTTTCTAAACTTTGAAATTTACAGAATTTGGTTTCGTAGAAGTTAGTAATTCTTTTACAGGACCTCAAGCTTGTAAAGACAAACACATTGAATTCAACATAAACAATTTTAGAAAATTAAGCAACATTGAAATAGTTTACGCCTATTGCTATTAGTATTAGGCCCTAATTAACCAGAGGCTCGCTGGACCACCAAATTAAAGCTAGACAAGGTTAGGCTATTTTGCCCTTCCCCAATTAATATAATCCAACAAAAGTCGTTGGAGACTTGCCATGCTCGCATTCTCCAATATCTAATCACAATAATACATGCACCTTTTGCATTAAATCAGGATAACAAGATTTTCCTTGATTATTAGCCCACCACCAATCATTTACTTATCTGTGAAACCAAACCCTGATTTCTTCATAGGAAAAATAATTAAGAAATTGTGGCTACAAATTAAAACGATTCTTTATGACATTGTTTGATACCTAATGTTAATCATGCATGCATCATATGCTGTGATCTTCTTTTCAATAATATTGCTTATTTTGATTCAAAACAAACTTGGTATACAGTATTGTGATCTTCTTTCAGAAAATGATCTTTGATTAGCTTGACTTTCTAGGCTTTGAAACTACTTTAATTTATAAAGTAGACTTGGCCTTGCTTGCTAGGTCCACAGATACACCAGCTAGTGGTCTGTTAGGCAGGGAAAGAGTCACCAATAATCTTTTCATTGTCCTTCTTTTTCCAAAAATAAAATTGTTACATAATTATCTTAAGCTCTGTTACTCCAAGACCTTTCGAACATGAACTAGACCTAACTATACCCTAGTTAAGATCTTGACTACTTTTTTATGTTTTGATTCTGATATATGTGTTGCCTGCAGCCATGTTGTTAATTATGAAATTGCAATTGTTTTCTCTGCTAAAAACCTCCTTCACTGTTATATGTAGTCCTCAACACTCAAACCAGTTGGGTTTTATCTGCATGCCTTGCAATCCAATGCATCAACTTCCCGCCGAGTTCAATGTTCCAAGTCCATATAACAATTTAAATAAAAAGTCCCAAACTTTAGTTTTTTCTTGTTGGTATTTTATGAACATGAATTCATTCTTTGGTCAGTATTAATAGTTTTGGAGGACTAGCTCATGCATCGGAAAGTATAGACAATGTTCCTTTTCATTTCACTTCATTACCATGTCGTGCATACTCTCAAGAATCAACCTCCTACTTTGTTTCTCTGGATTGTAGGTTCTCAGTAGATATTATTATATTATGAAATCCTTGGTCACATGTCATGAAAGTTGACACTCTATATCCAACATGTGTATATATAATGTCGACCTGACCTGTTCAAGTTTCTTGGATCTCAAAGGTACTTCGCACCAGACTTCACGTTTCCCTATACGGTGCTTCAAACCAAAAAAGATAGGATTTAACTGACATTTTCTCGGAAAATTTTAAGCTTTCATTGATCTCCATTATTTTGCTACCTCTTTGAGAATTGACAAATTGTACATTGCACGTTATAAATGAAGTTAAAAAGGCAAGTAAAAAGGAGCAGCCACCCACCACCATGTGTCAAGTTGTTGAAAAGTGAAATAATGACATGGAGACATTGGGGCCTTGGGGTCCTTTTCTGCGAAACATGAGCTCGTTTCTTCTTCTTGTTGTTTGTGTTCTTGTTGTTATGCACAATCACGTGATTCCCAATTACTACAAATGTAAAAAAGGAAGTGGCAAATATCCCACATGTTTCTTCTTCTTCCTGATATTTTAACTTTTTTATTTTTCCAACCACATACCTCATTTAATTCTTATCAGTCCACTTAGTTTTTCCTGTTTCTCTTGGAGCTCATTCCTGCAGTGTAAGCATGGACTGAAAGAGGTTTTCACTTGATGGCAAGTCTTGTGCACGCACGACACAGGTCAAATTGGGCGATATTTTGTCTGTGAATGAGAAAACGAACCACCGGCACTAGGGATAAGGCGGCTTCTTCGTCCTGATAAGTCGGACCACATCATATGGCCCATATCTTGCGCCTTTTAACATAAATTGACTCATCTAGTCGCTATCATTTTGCTAATAGATGGATCAGTCCATGGGCCTCTCTCTAGCACTGTTCAATTTCCTTATATTATTTACACGCCGCTAGTTTCGATCGATTTTAGCGAGGTAGGTGTTTCTGTTTTATCCACTGCACAAGAAAGAGAAAGAGAAAGAGAGGCTTCCACAATTCTAAGTCATTGTTTTCGGAAAGTATTCTAAGTCATTGTTCTTCAAACTTTCAAACACTACAACAAATCAATCTATTGGCGACGTCTTAATTGGTAATGATTTCTAAATTGTCGCTAAGAATACTTTTTTTTTTGGTGCAAAGGAAAAGAAAAAGACAAAAGAGCTATA
>JANZLH020000427.1:476708-502469 GCA_026770325.2 Erythroxylum fimbriatum
TTCCTTTAAGAGATTCTATCCTCTTTTTGAATTTAGAGATTTTAGTTCTTGTTTGATAGACTAGAGCTTTTAGAGGCAGATGAACTGTTTTGTCCTGAAGAAACCATACTCCAACCCCTTCAACATTACCTCTTGAAATCCATATTTTCCTAGAAATTGTTAAATCTAAATGGATGAAGGATTCTTACAGAGTTAAACAAGTTGTCAATCCTTATAGGAGTATGGTCACAAATTCCAAGGTCTAGGAATTTTGTTGAACTTCCTGAAAAAGAATTTAGCCAATCCACATTTACTAAAAAGCTATCCAACTTTTTCCTGATACGCCAAATTGAATTTTGTTTGTTAGACCAGGTGAATCTATGTCCTTCAAATTTCATTTATTATACATATCTGAAGAATAATTGTGTAAATTACAATTGCCTTCTGCTTTAGATCTAAATAATGTGGTGTTAAAGTCACCACACACTAACCATGGAAAATTTACCGAGGTCTTTAATCTTCTTATGGAATTTCAAAGTTCAGTCCTTTGAAACCTGAGGTTAAAACCATAAACAAAAGTAGCTAAAACACTAGAGTTTTCTATCTTAAAGTAGATCTTAGTGTGAATAAACTGCTGATTTGTTTCCAGAACATCCACCTCCAAGAAATCACCATCATAGCAATAATAATCCTACCATAGGCATGGCTTTGGTGGTTTGTTAAAAATTGCCATTTCCTACCTAAACAACAAAGCTTATTCAAATTTGCTTCCCTAATTTTAGTTTCCAAAAGACAAAAAATTGAGGATTCTCCTTTAGGACAAAATCCCTTATCGTATTAAGCTTGGAAGGGTTATTTATTCCATGTATATTCTATACTATCACAATCATAGGAGGTTGCTTTTACCTTTGGAGCCTTTCCTACTGCTCCTGTTACTTTTCCTAGAAGTCACCTGTTCAAACTGCTCCTCTTAAAGCCCACCATTCAGTAGATCAGCCTTTTGTAGGCTTTGTTCATTCTGTTGGGGCTCAGAAACTCCTTCTTCTAGGTTAGTTTCAATAGTTTTCAGCCCATTCACCCCCTTATTTGTTAGAGTATTATTTTGGTCAACCAATGATATCTGACTAGATCCTCCCTTTTTGTCTGAAGCTAGTCTATTTCTTTCGCGAATGCTCTCCCCAATTTTAAAAGAATCTTTTTTCCAACTGAATTGGTTCAAGATTTTCAGCAACTTGTTCAGCCTCCTCACCATCTTTCTTTGCTTCCGAATCATACTTTTCTATACCCTTCACCTTCCAATAGTCTCCTTTAGTAAAGATTCATCTAGTAGGTTTCCATTCTTTACCTTGAGCTTTGAGAGACGGTTTCCATTGATACGTTACCATAACTCTATCATCTCTAAGAGAATGCTCATTTGCCAACCTTAAGATAGGAATGCAATCTTTCATTTCTTTAGAAATGTCTATACTCACGCACAATCTAGCAAACCTGAACCTTTTTTCTCAAAGCGTTGTTTTCATCCATACATATAGGTTTCCCCAAATAACTAGCTAGCATACTCAACCTTTTAGTAGTCTAATTTTATAAAGGAATATTGTGAGTGTTCACCTATAAAGGAATGTTCTTCATTCTAATTTTTTTCTAGTTCCATTCCCAGTTGTCATTTTTAAAGAAATAAGGGGAGTTGAGAGATATGCCAAGGGCCTTCTTCAATTACCTTTTGTGCTTCTGATTTTGAAGAGAAAGTGAAGATTATGTTATCTTCCTCAGTGAGCATTACCTCCTTTAAACCTCTTCTTTTCCAATTCCTCTGAGTCTAAGCTTGTATCACTAGAAAAGCAGTTCTTTTGTCCATAAAAAAACCAACTAAAGTAGTCTCTCATGTCCTAGCTCCTTCTTACAGAATACCAAGGCTAGGAGTCACCATTAATTTCCATTCAATCTCTATAGGAGAACTGAAAACCAAAGAAGAATCAGAATTATCTCCCACTACCTGTTTCCATATCTTCCTAGTTCCTCTAATAGAATCTCCTTCTGTTGGAACTATCATCTTATGAGGAAAATATGAGGTAGAGGGAGAGGTATTTTTAGAGAGAGCTGGGGAGGAAAAATGGGCTATAGAAGATTGGGAGGGGGAGGAGGGTGTAGCATGTAGGTTAGTAGTTTTTAAAGAAGAAGATAATGGAGGAAAATCCGTCTCCATTTTATAAGGAACCCTAATCTGTTGATATTTGAATGCAGGTCATCCAATGGAGGAGCAACTGGAAAGAGGCCAAGAGCAGGTTTTTGAAATGAAAGGAGGTGGGTGTTTTGTGAAATAGTAAAGGTAGCGGGGAAAAACCAACAATGACTAGGGTATTCAGATGAAAGAAAGAGGAGTTCAATTCTGGGTTAGGGTTTGGTGGGTGGAAAGAGGTTTGGGAGAAGATAGAGTTTCTGTTAAGCTCAGCTCATTAAAAGAAGTAGAAAAAACAGCAAAAAGACACAGGTATTCAGATTTGAGAAGAAAGGAATAGAGGACGGAGATAGGGTTTGGTGGATGGAAGGGTGGGTTAAAGAGAAGCTAGAGTTTCTCTTTCATCTTTTATAATTATAATTTTAGTTAACTTTATTAGAATTATAACTAATCCTAATTATATATATATATCAATTGTGTTCAAATAAGATCCAAATTTTAATATTGATCCTTGTTATCAAATATTTTATTTGTCTTTAGAGTTTTTTAAACTTTACAATCAAGTCCAACTTGATTAAAACTCATTTTGTTACCAAGCCTATTAGGATTTAGGATTAGATAACGTGTACTATTCTTTCTATTATATTAATGTCTAATCTTAATATATGGTAACGATTAAGAATAATTTAGGGATAATATTTAAATTAAATATGAATATAATAATTTTAATCTTATTAAAATTTTATTTGTAAAGTATATATTTATCATACAAACTTATTTTATGTGTTAATTAATTAAACAACATAAGATAAATAATGCATTTAATTAATTATGTCACGTATACAGTACCAATTGATTGGCTGTAGAGTATAAATCAAGAAATATTATATCAAAATTGAAGTAAATCAAAACACTCTGTCATATTAAAATTGGCATTGAATCAAAAGAAAAAATAGAGAAAAATATGAAAAATGAAAAAAGAAGATGACATACATAACACGCAGTAATAATCCACTAGGTAAGTTGGACAAGCAACGTAATCTCAGAAGCATGATTTGGAGCCACTTTAAGACTTTGAGGGAACATTGAAGAACTGGATGAAGTAGTGGAATGGTCGATTATTTGGACGTGATAGTCTCCATGAAAAAGCGAGATCTCGAAGAAACCATCGGCGTCTGTAGTACCAGGCAAAGGCTTCATAGCTCCCCACTCGTGAAGCAGGCTGTCAACTACATCACCAGTAGGCAAGTTCCTGAAATTGTTATCAGTTAAGCACATCCTGTAACACCCCTTTGGATCCCATGCTGCCCACATTACTATTCCACAGACTTTTGGGTGAGAGTATGCCTCCCTTAGAATTTGCTCCAAGTATCTTGCCTGCACTGCATGCTATGTTAATCAAAGCTTTCACAGCCATCAAACAGTCCATGCAATTTAAGAATAAAAGCCATTCTTACTTCATAAATTATTTAGACTAATGGAAAGAATTCTATGAGAATAAATATGATATCTGATAGAAATAAAAGTAATTATGTAATTACCTGATTGGGGCTGCTCTGAACATCAACCTCTGTCAGCCAAATAGGCAAATTAGCAGCAGCAAGAGTATCAATTGAAGCTCTCATGTAAGGAAGGTTTGGAACATCGAAATGCGACTCTAACCCAATCCCCATACTCAAATTCCTGTTACAAGGAAAACTTTTGATAACTCTTAACATCTGAAGGTACCTGGCTGGTGAAGACAAAGGATCTCTATTGTCTTCAATGGTATTGAACTCGTTCATAAACATTGTGGACTTTCTATCGATCGCATGAGCCAAGCAGTAGAAAATAGATGAAGCCGAAGATCCTATCTTGCTTTCAAGGAGATTAAAATGTAGATTTTCGTTGATAATGTCCCATGCAATAACTTGCTCTTTGTACCTTGACATGATAGAGTATACTCTGCTTTTTGCAGCCTTATAAATTTCAGATGGAGAGAGTGAATCGAGCCAACTAGGTTGGTATCTAGGATCATCCCAAAAAACATTGTGGCCGCGAACTTCTATGTTGTGCTGCTGAGCAAACTTAAGCATGGCGTCTGCGATAGAGTAGTCAACGTGTCCCCTTGAGGGTTCGTTGCTGTACCACTTCATTTCGTTCTCGAAGGTTGTAACTGTGAAGGGATTGGAAGTGAACCAATTTTGGTAGGCAGTGTTGGAGAGGATGTTCTTGTTTATGGCACATCCAAATGGGAACCCTGGTCTGTTTTGTTTGATTGAAATGGTTGCATTTGGTAGCGGATTTCCTTGTTTATCAACTGCCTGGATCCTGACCTTGGCCTTTCTTGCCTGTCAAGGGACTTGCCATCAGGATATGTAAGGACGTCATATAGCTGACAGATCGATGAAAATTGCGTACCTCCTCAGTGCTTTGATCTTGATGAGATTTCCATTGCTTTTCAGTGAACGGTTGTAAAGAAACACTGTCCACCCATATGTCAACTGGTGTTTTTGCTCTTTATAGAAGATTAAAAATATATATATACTTGTATTAAAAGCCTGAAATGGAATATAGCTCGTAGAAGCTTATGCTTTGAACTATAATTAACAAAAGAATAAGCCCTCAAAAGTCAAAAGGGTTTACTCAAAATAGAGATCAACAGGGCCTGATTCATCTGCAGTGAAACCACCTTTGAGCATAGACCAACACTTGGACTCGGCGATCACAGCCCCAGCATATTTGAAACCGTTAGTTGTTTTGAAAATAGCTGTTACATGACCACTTCCTTGGCTCAACTGAATCCATGCTATTCTAAGACAAAGTCATAGGTTCTCTTGTGAAAATTAATAAGTAACTTGGAACAAAAGTTATGTCCTATCTTTGGCGATTATGTGCATGCGCTCTGCGTCAATATATGTCAACAAGCTAACGTAAGAAGCTGAATCAATGAAAAAGAAAAAAGTACCAGAAAAGGTGTAGTGTCTATTCTTTCTCAGGTAGACATTCTGTGAGACACTATCATATGATTGATTTCTGCCATAGGCCACAATGAATTTATTGCCATTCAATTCCCTATGCTCTATTTTGGGAGCTCCAAACGTTGTCCATCCCGTCAGCCCAAAGTTCAACTCTGGGTTCACTATTATTCCTCCGCCGTACTGCGGTTTGAATGGACTTCGTAGGCACTGAAAATTTTCAGAAACTTAAATTATGCAATAGATCATCGACCTAAGTTCTCATTGGAAATGTGTTTGTGTTTATTTCCTGTGACTTAAGCATGCAACTTTAACAAACCATAAAGACGCTAGTGGAAAACTTGCCTCAACAGTAGCGGTATAGTCGTAGGACAATGCATTAGCCTCCAAACCTCCAAACCTGCAAATAAATGAGAATATCGAACCTGTTAGAAGAAGAAACCACGACAGGCGTAGTAGAAGCATGTCACTAGCTCTCTCCAGTTTCTCCACAGAATAATCCTGAAATCCAAGTGTTCATGGAATCAGAAGCCATGCACGCATCCTTGGGAAGTGCTTCAAAAATCAAAACACATAAACTACGCGTATGCCTTATGATATTATATGCTCCAGAGCCATGCTTATGAAGGAAAAATGGAAAATAGTACAGACAGCCATAAATATATACATTTACCAAGGGAAAGAGAAACGGTTGAGATCTTGTAGCAGACACTGACACCAGAGTGATTGGGAAGGAAACATATCAATCTCATTTATAGTGAGCGATATACATTGATTGGGTATATTTGGCATTAACGAATATGTAATCATAGAGATTTGTGTGTGTGTATATGTAGAAATTGGAATAGATCTTATCTCTACGTAAAACCCCCCAAGTTAAGCATCATCAATTTCGTCGTCTTCATCAAGTAAACACCGATAAGTTTGGGCCATCTACATTACGTAAATACTAATAGTAATATATGGTAAGAAATTTCGCATTATACTCTGAAGAAAATATACAGATGTGTGAGTCCATACATCCGAAAAAGGGAAGGCTTCATACGATATTAATACACCCTACCGGGTAAACAAATGACTTTTCTCTTATAAACTAAGAAAGAGTACACAAGTAAAGCTACTTGTTTTTGTTTTCTTTCTTTCTTTCTTGGAGCAAAGAAACAAAATCAGTTGAAAAGAAATCTAAACACGCATTAAGAGAACAGGGATACGTTAGATTCCAAGTTTTCAACCTAACAAACTCTCCAGAAGTTGAGGTGATATTTTCAGACTTATGCGACCCCATAGTCATAAGTTTGCGAACCAATTTGCACACATATCATCTCCCTTAAAGCGTGGAAAATCTGCACTTCCGAAGCTCTTGCCATTACGACAAATAAGTGACATAAGTTCCTCCTGACTCCAATCCCGCCACAAGAATCATATACTCATCCATAGTTCTGTACAAAGTAATGAACAGTGCCTATTTTCCACACAAAGGCCACTCTATCATTAATTTTATAGGGAAGTGATTAATTTCTTCTTACTGTTACCCCACTAACATTTTAGAAGCAATTTGGAACTGAAGCTTTATAATTGGGCACGTATCTATAACCATTTTCTCAGATCAGGAGGTAACTCACAAGATCGAACTCACGATACATGGGCAGATCGTATGTTACATATTTTATATAGTTCAAAGTCCGAGCTTTTACGTGCCTGATAGAGGGTTTCCAGCCCTTTTGCTTGGAGGAAATTGCAAAGTGATTTTAGTGTTTTGTTTTGTTATAGACAGGATTTCCCTTGAAAGAGAGGACTATAGTAGTAGGACCCCGTGCATATATGATGAACACACACTTCAGGCAAATTTGCAACCCTATCAGTCAATATCATATCGAAACACCAAGCACAGACGTTGGAGTTTTCAAGCCGACCATTTCTCTAGGTCTTAAGTTTAAACGATTTCTACACCTAGAAATACGTATCACTAGTAAATCTGTACAAGTTTTGAATTCATTAAAAATTTGTATAGATTTCTGGCAACTTACACTAGACAACTCCTTTGTAAAACTGTTTCGTGATGACGAACAAGAAGGCTAGCCAATGGACTCTGCAAGGAAAAGAATTACTCTGCCAAGTGTTGAACAAGTTGGGAACAATCAGCAATTTTAGAATGAACACAAAAATTCTGATACCTTAGTTTAAAACCATTTTGTCGTTGAGAACTCAGAATGGATCTTTTCCATTAGATGAATGAACACAAGAATAAAAAAGAAACAATAAAAGCCATAAAACCTGCATAAAGCTTGAATGGTACGAGTAAAGCTTCTTTGCACTTCAAAGACTTTTGGGAGTTTGTTAGCAATTCTCGTTAAGGGAACCAGCGGGCTTCTTCATATACCTTGTGATAACATCATATGAACAATTGGAGGATACTTTTATTGTTCCACTAATACTTACAACCTCTACAACAAGTTTAAAAAGATCAGTAAAGCAGAAAGAAATAAACTTGAATTGAGAAAACAAAGCACAGGATAGACCCAATACTGCTACTACTGAACAAGCAATTACACTTTCCTCCTCACAAACTGTAAAGCTAAGCTAAGCTCAGCTCAGCTAAGCTAAGCTAAGCTCAAACCGATATGGAGTACAGATAGTTGGGTACTAGCTAATTAATCAATCAATTAATGTACAACCAAAAGGCCTTCCAAGTAGCCGGAAGTCAAATTTTGGAAGCCTGTAGTTTCCTCCATTGCCTTCAAAGTGGAGTAACGAAGGGATTGATGGTGCCAAGTAAGTGATACCAAAGCATACTTATGCCTCAAGATAACCTTTTGCCTCCAAGTAACGAATCACTTTTTCAGCCATTTCGTAAGGGGAAGCACAGTCTCCCACTTTGCATTTCAGTACAATCTACAAAAGCATCAGATGAAGAGAATGAAAACTAGTTGAAAGCCTAGACGAAAAGTAACTCCAAAGTTGAGATGTTGAATATTGATAATAATAACAGCACATTCAGATCGATTGTCATCAAAAGTTAAGCAGATGCACTCAATATTTCCTTCTTCAAACCTAGTCCACAAAAATCTATTGATGCAAAGGAATTTGAAGTTTATAAAAAATAAAAAGAGAAGAAGTTAGTCAATCACAAACTTTAATTTGGTAGAATAAGATTGAATTGACAATAAAAACTGAAATTTAAATTACTTTAAAATTCTTTATTAGGTTAGGAAATAGTAATAAATTAAATATGTTATTCTAGTTTTAAATATAATGTCCTAGTTGTTTAGGAATTAAACTTATAGAACCTTTATTACAATATACTTTAAATCTTTTAGGAACCTTTTCTTATAAGAATATAGATTTTAAAAACTTCTCTATAAATATGTGTGTACTCAGCCTTTAAATAACAATTAACAACATATCATGAATTTTCTTCTACAATTTTGAGTTTTTAACTAAAAGATGTGATAATTTCTTTTAGGAGTAATTCTTAAATCCCATGAGTGATTCCTAATTTTCTACCTTCATTATTTGTTTTCCTCACTATATTCTAACATTCTAACCTAAAGTTCTGGCAACTAAAACCCTAAATTCTACTCATATTAAACCTAAATTCCAGTCATATAAAACCCTAAATTTAGTCTAAAATTTTCAACAATCAAACCTTAAAGACCCAATTATACCAAATATGAAATTTCAACATTACAAGTTGAAATTCAGACCTGAAACTTGATATTCCAACAGCCTAACATTAGTCGTATTTCCTAAATTTTGTGAGTTTAGCTACTAGTTAATATTTTTCTATTTGTCCTACATCAATTTAATATCAGAGCTTTGGTTCACAATGGCGGTACATAGTGGGAGGGCATATAGAAAAATATTTAGCGACCAAAAGTGAGATGAAATACTTATGAGAGTTATAGAGAGATTGGACTTTAATGACCCTCGATCACAAGATGCTCCAAGAACTAGTCCGAAAAACAACATCAGATAACAAATTACACTGGATGTTGAGGGTCGAGAAACTGAAATCCAAGATGAAGAGGCTGAAACTAATCAACAACACACAACACAAGGGTAAATCTTTATTGAAAAATCATGCACTTTGATTCCTTAAATTTAACAGGCATTACCTCAAACAAAGTGTTTGTTAGGGGTGGTGAAACTATTGACACTTCTCCTTCAACTCATTAATTAAAATCTTCAAGCCTACATGTAGAAGGTGCTCAAATACTTAATGACGTAGAGAGTTTGGCAATTGAAGATGATCGTGACATGGAGAGTTTGACAGTGGGGAATGATGAAAGGATTAAAGTTGAAGAAAAACATAACGAAGTGGATTCTTTGGCGAACCTTAAAGTTGAAACACACTTAAACAACAAGTTGAAATGCTTGAACTAGAGGTTCACGCACCTGAACAACAGGTTGAAACCTGAATAACAAATCAAAACACAAGACTAACAGACTAAAACAATAGGGCAACAGGTTAATAGGATAGTAAGCTAAATAATGGAACAGGGAGGTGATGAAGGTGAAGTAAACTTGAATGAAGATGTGAAATTAACACAACATATGAATAAAAGGGAAGTTGCGAGTGCACTTGCAAAGTCAAAATTCAATAATGACAGAAAGTTAAATGGTTTGATTACAAGAAGCAACAATATTTATGTTCTTGATGCCTATACGATAGAGAAGCCATTTGGTTTTATCATGAAACCATCTACAAATATAATGGTTAACACTTATGATGCTGTGCACACTATTAAACTATTCTTTAAATGGGTTACATGTATCCATAGATTACATTTAACCATTATCTTTGATCACGAAGTGAAGTCTATACGCTATTCTTGGAGAACTCTATAGAAAACATTGAACATTAAGCTTCAATTTTCAAACTCTTTCTATTTCTAAACCGATGGACAAACGAAGGTGGTTAATAGAAACATAGGAGACTTGTTAAGATGTTTAGTTGGAGAAAATGCGAATAATTGGGTTACGACAAAATTTGTATAGAACTATGTTATAATAGATTAATGAATAAGAGTCCTTTTGAGATAGTTTCAAGAGTTCAACCAAGGAAGCCTATCGATCTAGTTCCTTTAACACAAAAAATACGAGTTAGTGTTAAAGCCCAAAGTTTTGCACAACACATGAGGGATATCTTTGATAAAGTACAAAAAAAGAAAATACCACCTTGACTAATAAAGAACATGTTGACCAATATTGTCAATGGATGAAATTCAATAAAGGGGATATAATGAGGGCAAGGATTCATCCTAAATATTTCCCAAATGGACAATATAAAGAAACTTTATTCGCGACATGCTAAATCTTATAAGATCCTTAAGAAGATAAGTGCTAATCTCATATTTTGGAATCCCCAAGTGACATAGGAATTAGTCCTATCTTCAACGTCACGAACTTAACTATTTATCATGAATATGATGATACGCAGTCTCCTACTGCAACTATTAAGAATTCTGGCTACTCCTCGTCTTAAAGAGTAGATAGATGATGTTCTCGACGAACATAGCCATAAGAGTTGGAGGATATCGACAGTTTCTTTTCAAGTGGAGAGGAAAATCAATTTCTGACAGTATTTGGATTTTAGAATCTGAATTTCAAAAATTGAATCTAGACTTATATGATCGATTTTTTCACATTCTATGGTGAAGACAACTTCAGATAAGCTAGGGAGAATTGATCCAAAAGAGCTTAAAGTCCATAAAAGAAATAAAAGAGAAAAAAATTAGTCAACTACAAGCTTTAATTTGATAGGATAAAGATTAAGCAATGAGTTGATAGCAAAGACAATAAGGGAAGAAATTTAGATTATGTTAAGATTCCTTATTAGATGAGAAGTAATAGTAAATTAAATATGTTACTGTAATTCTAAATATGTTATCCTAGTTGTTTAAGACTTAAATTTATAGAATTTTTATCATAACAGAGTTTAAATTTGTTACGACCTGTTCTATTAGAATAAGGGTTCTAAGAACTTATCTATGAATATATGTGTACTTAGCCCTTCAATAACAACATATCCTGAATTTTCTTTCACGAATTTGAGTTTTCAACTAAAAGGTGTGATACTTTCTTCTAAGAATGATCCTTAGACCCTAAGAATGATTCCTAGTTCCCTACCTCCATTGTTTGTGTTCCCCACTAAATTCCAGGAATTCTAATCTAAAGTTCCAGCAATCAAAACCTTAAATTTAGCCATATTAAGCCTTGAAATCTTAGCCTCAATTTTCCACCAATCAAACCCTAATGACCTAGCTATACCAAATCTGAAATATCAGCATTCCAAGCTGAAATCTAGACCTGAAACTTGATATTCCAGCAACCTAATATCAGCAATATTTCCCAAATTTTGTGAATTTAGCTACTAGTTAATATTTCTTCCATTTGTCCTATATCATCCATGCTTCCGTGTAGCAAATTCAAATCAAACTGGTTGCTGGAAATATTTTCAGGAACCAGAAAACCCTAAAATTTTCCTGTTTATGTTTATGAATTTGACAATTTTCAATGAACACAAACATCATCCAGAAACGGCAATTCAAATGGCCCTTTACAACCACGCTTATCTTTACACATTTTCATAAGGAGTCAAAAACTGGATCTAGATTTTAAGTAACATCAATATGTTGTGAGAAGACTTATGCAGATGTCAAGATGCCTAGAAGATATCTTTGAGCACTTGTGTCATCCATAGACTTGTGTTTTTTGCATCTGTTATCATACTTTACCTCACTATCTTGTGGTCGCTCATATGGATCATCAATGCCAGTAAAGCCTGTAAAAGAGAGGACCATATCACAATCTACAAAAAAAGCAGGTTCCATGGCATTATTTAAGACATTCGATCATAAATTGCGAATTCATTGCTCCAAACAAAATTCTTCAATGCAACATCTCAATACCCACAACTTTGCATGTTTTGGATTTAAAAGGTGCAATGAGGCTAGATTCCTTCCGAGAAATCTTACTAATGTTCACCATTGAAGGCAAAATCAGTGTAGTATGGATTTGCAACAATGATAAGACCTCACATGATAAACCTAAATAAGTAACTTTGCTAAGAGCTATTTGGTAAGAAATCAAAACAGGAGTCACATATACTATCAAGATTTGACAAAGTTTTGGATACTCATTAATAAAACTCATAAGGTGTGAAGAATATAATAAGAATGCAAATTATTAAACTTGAAATAGGCAATAACTTTTCACCAACCATCACCAAGTTGTACTTATCAGCTTGCAACATTCTATATTAAGTCAAGAGAACTAATAGACTGCACAACATCACCATATGCAGGATCTAGGATCATGTAAAAGGATAACTATCAACAAGGGAAATCCAAAGAAACAACAAGGGATGTGAAAAATGACTCATGATTAAAAAAAAATGACATTTCATGATCTGTAGAAATACCTTTAATCTTCCCTTCACGAGCAAGCTTATAAAGTCCCTTAGGATCTCTAGCCTCGCATATTTCAAGTGGCACATCCAGGAAGACCTTTTACAGGTAAGGTTAATCAGTTCAATCGTAACTAGTAACATATATGTCGAAACATATACAATGTTCGATATCCTATTAATTTAAAAAATAGATAAATGACTAGAATAAAAAAGTAAGCCACAGTTATGGTAAGAAAAATTTTCATAAACAAATCTAATCTACAAAAGGACCAACCTCAATGAAATCCCCCTTTGGTAACCTTGCACGACATGCTTCTCGATCTCTTTGGTATGGAGAAATGAGGCATGCAATGCATATTACTCCAGCATCCGCAAATAGTTTTGCCACCTCACCTAAACAAATGAGAAAAAATAAGAAAAAAAATTGTAAAATGCTTTCTATTGTCCAAAGGGTCGAAAATGCAAAATATTGCATGGCTTAGGTACATCAGCATTGACAATCAAATTGCCAACAATTTAATGTATCCCGTATTGCAACCATTGGAAGCAACTAATATAGTACCTACCAACTCTTCTAATGTTCTCTGCACGATCTTCTGCCTTAAAACTAAGATCACGATTGAGGCCATGTCTGACATTATCTCCATCAAGAATATAAGACAACTTTCCTCTTTGGCACAAAATTTGACTTAATGCGCATGCCACAGTGCTCTTACCTGCAAGTTTTTCCAAAAACATAACAAGAACTGTTTAAAGAGCTAAACCGATCATGAGCAGCGGTGCCCATCTGAAATTGCAAACAGATAAAACACACATTGTTCATTTCAAATTTCAACAACATTTCATGCAAACCCAAAAAAGAAACATCATAAATAGATAATCACAATAACAGAAGGAAAATAGCGGAGCAAATAACCTGAACCGCTGAGACCAGTGATCCATACGACACAACCCTTTTGATTAAGTAAGCTCTGCCTTTCAGATTTTCCAACTGAGCACTCGTGCCACTTCACATTTGTTGAATTCCCTACTGTAGACAAGGAGCTAGGATTCCCATTTTTCCCTATCCCGAACAACCCGCCAAAATGAGAGAGTAAATAGATATCCCAGTCCCATCAAAACTCATTTCTCATGAACGAAAATACCATGTTAAGATTAGAAAGCAAACCAAGAAAAAGAAGCGAAAGGCAAGATTATCATATACCAAAAAGGAGGAAGCAAGTACCTTGAACCTCATTAGCCAACTTCAAGTCCAAGCACGACCCATTAGGACCAACAGTCTCCCCTTTCCCGTTCACATTGACTCGCAAATGTGACCCTTCCATGGCCTTAATTCGCAAAAATCCCTTTTGCATCACACAAATCATATGATCGACATCGCTGTAGCTCCCTAGCCCCACTCTCTGCGTCCTAATTCCTGGTACCGGTTTCAACCCAATCGCATTCATCTTCCCAGGAGCCAATTAATTTAATTGATCACCCAGAATCTAGCAGGCGGACAAATTCAAAAGAAAGTGATAGTAAGAGAGGCGGAGGCAAAAGTTGAAAAGGTACAAAGGAGAGAAATAGAAGGCGTATTTAAAGAGAAATGGAGAGTAATTTGGGGTGGTTAAATTAGTGACTGAACTCTGAAATCGTGAAAGAAAAGGCAGAGAGGTTCAAAGATTAGGAGGAAGAAAGCGTAGCTGGCCACCTTACCTGATGGTCATGATCCAGGTCCAGTCTCCAGGAATGAAACCAAATAGTTAGTGTGGTCTTAGGAAGCGTGAGGTGGCCCGTTAAGCAAAGCTTATTGGAGTCGAAGATGATACTTTGGATACTACTGGGGGTATCTATATCTGTATATGTGTACATATGCGGCTGGGGTTTTATGGGAGATTATGCCCTTTTTTGTTGGATACTACGAAAGTACGAATAGAGACCATAGTCTACATTCCCGTGAGTCTTGATCCTGGATCGTAGGAATAAATATCTTAGGCTGTCTATGGTGTGCATTATGCATATTCTGTCGGTGGATATTTTCATTCGGTTGACCAAGTAATCGATGTAATGCTTCCAAGACGTAGTGGATATTTTCATTCGGTTGACCAAGTAGTCGATGTAATGCTTCCAAGACATAGTGGATATTTTCATGCGGTTGCCCAAGTAGTCGATGTAATGCTTCCAGGACATAGTGGATATTTTCATTCGGTTGCCCAAGTTGTCGATGTAATGCTTCCAAGACACGTTTCAGTGATACAAATGACCAACTTAAAGTTCTTGAAGCTAATGAGTTTATTGCTTGTAATTCTGGCCGCACCAAATATATCATTATCATGTATCATATTATGAAATTTTGCAATAAAGCGATTATTTCAAGTAGAATCACGTGCAGATGTAAAGAATAATAATGATATAGGTTAAAAAAAATCCTAAAAGTACATATGATCTAGTTGCTTTCACTGCATTAAATGACATACAATATATATTTTTATCAAAAATAAAAATACAAATTTATTTTAAATTTTATTTAAAATAATATTCGGTATTTATCGGTACCGATTGATACTAATTGTGGTATGATATTCATAACATTGCTATTAATTCAATCTTTAGAAATCCAATCTTACTTAAAATAATTAAGACTATGTTAAAAAATGATTAAACAAGAAAAGAAAATTAAAATGATTAAAATTTATTATTTACTGAAATAAAATTATCTGCATTTTTTTACTGCGATAAATATAACTTAAATTTTAAAAAATTATATAAGTAGAAATATGAAAATATTTTTTAATAAATTATGCCAATTAAAGAGATAAGAAATTGTTATTAAAATATAAATAAATTAAATATAAAATATATAATTATTTTAAATTAAGGAATCTATATTTAAAAGATCCGAGTCTCATAAAAGTTGAGAAATCCACCTAATAAATTGAAGGCAAGCCAAATATATAACGCAAATTATATTTTTAATTGAACTTCGAAACATATATAAATATATAATTTGGATCACATAAAATAATTATTTATTTCCTATTCGTGAGGCGGCGGAATTACATATTTGCCTCTCAATTTTCCTTCTCTCCTACAGTGCTACTCCTTGTCCAGTCCTGCTCCTGCAAGGATTTTGAGTCCAAAGATCTTAGAGAGATGGAGAAATGTGAAACGTCTTCCGAAGGAGGGGGGTCTGGACTCAAGCCAAGGCCGTGGCAATCTTATCACACAGCTTTCACCAATGCTAAAGCAGGTAATCCAAACCTGAAAGTTGTTACCTTTGCTTTTCTTTTTTTAAAGGTTATGATGTCTGTCTTTCCTACACTCTTTGATTTTAGGACGGCCCAGATCTAGACCCAGTATTAATTTGGTTTTGAGACTTTCATTTTCAGGTCACTTGATCAGTGATTCACCTCTTTTGTGAATTGCTGTTAACTTATTTTTGTCAAATTTTTTTATTTTTTGTTACGCAGTGGTGCATCTTGACTTAACTGAGGATGTGGATCGCTAAAAAACCAATCTTGATATGTTTAAATTTTGTTTAGAATAGGATATTGCCGAGACTTTAAAGTCTTGTTGATTTCTTGTGTTCTTGTCCTGGAGAAGTACTTGTGATAACTTACTACTGAGTAGCTTTCCCACCTTTGTTAGTGGAGGCATGGTGCTACTCCTTTAGGACTTCTTTCTGATGATGGTATGTTGCTATATGTTTTAGGTATGGATGGAGTAGATAAGGAGAAAGTACAAAGAGTAGTGTACGAAATGAGCAAGGGATCAAAGTATTTTGAAAATGAGGAAAGAAAAGAGGAAATGATGAGGCAGAAGATAGAGCAAATGCGTGCACAATGTGCAAAGCTCACAACAGCTGATATTTCTCACTATCAGATGGTAAAACTGATTATTAATTGTTTTGTTCTACTAATTGCCTTATCCATTGCCAACTCTATTTCTAGTCTGAATTAATAACTACCATTATAGCTTGAAACGTATATGTGAATCTTGTATATCTAAGGGGAGAGCCGAGGTGTCGGACAAGTCTTTTCTATCTTTTTTCTCTGTGCATTAAGTCACAAGTGTTCTGCAGAGAATAATGTTTGCATTATCGTCTCAATGATGAACTGCTAAAAAGTGTATAATAACGCTGGATTACATTTGGTCCATTCATAAAGATATCTTGTGATCTAAAGATGTATAACTAAGATAATCATTCTGCCTCGCTAGTTTTATTTCTGTTGTGAAAAGCAGTGATGTCTTATTGCATAATTTACTTGAAGGAATTGCAAGATTCTTTTGCACTTTATCTGACCATCTTAAGTCTTAGACTAGACCGCGTGCTAATTTTTTTAAGCAGAAATGCAACTTGGACTTAACATTGTTTATTCTGTATCATTGTAAATATTTTTCAAGTATATTGCTACTTATTGTTCACAATATTCACAGTTAGCAGATAAAAGCATTTTGGATCTTGAAAGCACACGTGACCTGTCTAGAATTTGGCTACATGTAGATATGGATGCTTTCTATGCAGCTGTTGAAACATTGAGCAGTCCTTCGCTAAAGGGAAAGCCAATGGCTGTTGGCGGTATGTCTATGATCTCCACTGCTAATTACGAGGTTGAGTTTTCTGCTCTAAATTTAAGATCTTTTTTCTTTTCCCCTTTTTTCTGCTCCATTTTCATGTGCCACATATAAAGATTCACATTCCTTAGTAATGATAGTTATAGTCTTTGAAAAAAATGTTAGGCACGGAGGTTTGGAGTTCGTGCTGCGATGCCTGGTTTTATTGCAAGAAAGTTATGTCCGGAGTTGATCTTTGTTCCCACAGATTTCAAGAAATACACTTTTTACAGTGATTTAACTAGAAAAGGTTAGTTAAAGGGCCTCAGATTCAGATTTGGAATGCAGTGTGTCATCTGATGCAAATACTTTGACTTGCTCATACATATTTGTAGTTTTCCAGAAATATGATCCTAATTTCATGGCTACCAGTTTGGATGAAGCGTACCTTGATATAACTGATGTTTGCAAAGAAAGAGACATGACTGGTGGAGAAGTATGTTGATACATTTTTCTTCCTTAACATTAAACATTTTCTTCCCCAAATGCATTGACAGTTTCTTTTTTCTGTCATGAAAGATTGCTGAAGAACTCAGAGCTGGTGTTTACAAAGAAAGTGGTCTAACATGTAGTGCTGGTGTTGCTCCAAACCGCTTACTTGCCAAGGTTCTTTTGGCTATTACACTGAAATGATTCTTGCATATATTACTTATGTAATGCACTCTTTCCTAATTTGTGCGAGATGGAAGATGTTGGGTTACTACGTCACGTTTTGTAGAAGACAGATTATTTAGAATTGATGGGGGTTAAATATCTGGAGGTAAACTATGGAGAAGACTTTGCGGTTTATTGAGAGCAAACGATATGAACTAGCTAAGCTGAAATGAGGGCATTACATGTTTAATGTTAAATCAATTAGAAATTTTTAAGGAGCCAATACACCACTCCAAAGTGGTAGTAACTTTGT
This sequence comes from Erythroxylum fimbriatum, assembly GCA_026770325.2. Taxonomy (NCBI): domain Eukaryota; kingdom Viridiplantae; phylum Streptophyta; class Magnoliopsida; order Malpighiales; family Erythroxylaceae; genus Erythroxylum; species Erythroxylum fimbriatum. The sequence continues at coordinate 494,735 of JANZLH020000427.1, forward strand.
TGTTACCAAATATGAAGAAGCTATTATAATTGTTGATTGCCCACATCATGGTGCCTGCTTACTGGTCAGACATAAAGTAAGAAAGTAGGTCAAACAATTTGAAGGTATGCTAGGTTAACTGAGGAGAAATTCAAATAATTTGAAGTTATGCAAGATTAACTGATGAGAAATTCAAGTCTTCAGAAACATAAAATCGCAGGCCCCCAATTCCCCGCTTGTTTCAAATAGAAAATAAAAGAACTCAAATTGGATTAATGGTCAGGGGAAGTAGAAAAAAAAAAGAGAGAGCAAAATATAGATAGGTGCAATGATCAATGAGTTTACCTTGTTTAGCATTTGAAAGGACTATTTTGGCACTGAATCATATATGCCTCCCCAGGTTTGCTCTGACATTAATAAGCCCAATGGACAGTTTGTTTTGCCAAATGACCAGATGGCTGTCATGACATTTATATCTTCACTTCCTGTAAGAAAGGTATTGATGCCTTGAGCTTTGGCTCATATTTTGGAATAGCATTTTCAAGATATTGTAATCATCAGTTTCTTATTTTATGTTTTCTCTTGATTGAAACTTATTCAATTATCTATGAAGATTGGAGGCATTGGTAAGGTCACCGAACATATTTTAAGGGATGTTTTAGAAATAAACACCTGCGAGGAGATGCTGCAAAAAGGAGCCCTCATCTGTGCACTATTCTCTCAATCAACAGCAGGTAGTATCATTGATTTGTCTTTTCCGATGATTCATGGTTGTCAAAACTACATGACATCTGCGTGCATAATTGGAGATTATAGGGTAAAAAACTTGGATCTCCCCTATGATTTCATTTATTTCAAAAAGACACTCATATGGTTTCAAATTACAAAAAAAAAGTTGCGGTATTAAAAAAATATTAAAGTAGAACCTTTTACTGAGTTCTGTTGAGTTATTTTAAAGCAAACTGTTATTTTAAATGACTATTAAGCATGTGACAAAGTATATATGGGTTCTCTAACCTAACTTTAATAACAAATTCTATTAAAATAACCCAGCCGAAATTTGGTAAAAGGTCATTTTTTAGTATTTCTAATTACCACAAAGTAATATTTATGTAATTTTAATCCAGAAGAGTGTTTTCTTGGAATAAGTAAAAATGTAAGAGAAGTTTATATCTTTTATCCGAGATTATATTATTATTTCAAGTGGCCAATGGAGATTCTCTTAGCAACAATTCCTATGGAAGAAGAACCTGAGTAGGAGTGTTGAGTTACTCACTATGCAGTAGAACATTAAGAGAAGGTTAATATTTTTTGCAATAGCTGAGCAAATTGAATTAAAGAGGCCATTCCTGGGGTGAACATTTAGTACATCAACTTCTTTTTTCTATATCCAGTTATCAAACTTATCCAAATAAGCTTGAACCACATGCTTATATAAACTGGCTATAATATTTGGTCAGTTCCTAATTTTTTTATAATACATTGCAGAATTTTTCCTTTCTGTTGGCCTGGGGCTTGGGAAGACAAGCACTCCTGAAGTTAGTGTTCGCAAAAGTATAAGTAGTGAGAGGACATTTTCAGCCACAGATGACAAGATATTTCTTTATCAGAAATTAGGTGATCAATCCACTACATTCATTGTGATAAGGGCTTACAGACATTCTATGCTCCCAAATGGAGCAGCACTTTCCTCTCTTAGCTTTTTTTTTTCTCTTATGGATTGCAAACCTTTTAAAAGGTTTTCAAATCATCAAATGAATAATATATATATCGGTCCATGGTATTGCTTGACAGTTAAGCCTTTTTTAATTTTATTTCAGCCGATATTGCCGAGATGCTTTGTGCTGACATGCAGAAAGAAGGTCTTTGTGGTCGAACATTAACCCTCAAATTGAAAACTGCATCTTTTGAGGTAGTGTATGATGCTTTTGTTGCTTTTCATTGTCTGAATGTTAAATTAAGGTGAATTACAATTTGTAATTGATGGAATAAGGTTTAACTTCTGGGTTTCCAGTGATGCTCCTCCATTAATCTTTTTGTATAATAAGATTAGGATTGAAGTTTTGGAAGCAATTGTGCATATACATGGAATCACAAAAGGGATATTGCACCTTTTAGATCACTGCAAACAGCTCCTGTGAATTATACTAGCTAGATATTGCTAGGTACACTAACACATTCTCTTGCTTAAAATTACCAAAACTTTTCTATCACATCAGAAAAAGGCCATTCGCAATAGATGATATAAACAAGAAAGTTGGGTGTTGACTTGTGGCTAATTTTCTTAACACAGAGTATCTTTGTTGCAAACACTACCGGTATGGTATAGTGATGATTTAAAGGTTTTTCTTTCTAGATAAGGAGACATATCTGCGATCTTGGTTTTTTTTCCTAGTTCATGTTGTAAAAGGAAAACTCGAGGTATGAATATCACTGTAACACTTTGTCATATTAGTAAAAAGAAAGTAATTGTCAATGGTTAGACACTTGCAAACCAATTAAAATTTCATGCTCTCTTTTCTGTCTAAATTATCTGTGTTTGATTTTATATTTATTTCCTAACATTATGAGCCTGTTATTGGGCTCCTATTAAGGATTATTGAATGTAATTTTCTTTCTGAAACTTTTTGACATTACTTAATGATTAGGTTCGAACCAGAGCTGTTACTTTGCAAAAGTATATTCACTCAAAGAAGGATATTTTGAAATATGCATCAAAGCTGCTCAAGGCTGAACTTCCCGTCTCGTTGAGATTGATAGGTAATATATTATCTTCATTCTTTGAACTAGTCTTTTCTGTTATGAACATGCTGAAATTTGACAGTTTTATGTTGCCAAGTATATGTGCCTTTTATAAGACTATGGATATGCTTGTTAGCATGAACTTTTGATGTAGAGGCAATGGATGAACTTCATTATACACCTTATATAGCTCGTCAATGACAATGCATTTACACTATCCAGGCCTCCGAGTATCTCATTTCAATGAACACGAAATTGGTACTCCATTTGATCCGACACAGACAACTCTTACCAATTTCATTCTCTCAAGAGATGTTTCCAGGAAAATATTGGGTGATCAAGCATCCTTGCACAATGAAATTTGTGCTAAAGTTTCCATCGATAGTTCAGAAATTTCTTGCTCTATTGATAGCTGTGAGACTGGTCATTATGAAATTAGAGATCTAGAAGACAATGATCTACAGGATCTGGATGACCACTGCCGTGGCATTTCCACTGATGACCTTGATGTGAAGAAAACTTATGAGACTAGCAATGGAACTTTAGCGAAGGTAACATCAAGAACAGGGAGTGATCTACGATATTGACTGAAATTAAATACAATCTTGCTCTTTGAACCTTTTTTGCCCCTTATGGTCTTTGAATATTTTTACCATACTATATGGCTCAGTTATGCCTTTCAACCTTTGCCTAGGTGAATACTAGGGATACCATGAGGTCTGGATCACTCTCAGAACCTTGTCAAACCGAGTTGTCAAAGTCAAGGGAATTAGAATCTTCAGTCCTTCAGTTAGAGAGGAGTGAAGAAGACCAAGTAAACAAGGCTGTCACTAACGGGGCTGAGATCTTCTGGGTGGATGAATACAAGTGCTCAATCTGTGGCATTGAAATCCCACCAGATTTTTTTGAGGAAAGATTAGAACACTCAGATTTCCATCTTGCAGAGAGGATTCAAAAGGAGGAATCTGCATTTGACTCAAGAACTCCTGTGCCGAGGCAAAGGTGCAGTTTATGCATTTACATTATCTATGTTTCTAATAATTCCACTGAACAGTAGGGGAAACTCTTCTTATGCCGAGGCAAAGGTCTGCTGTTTATGCATTTCCACTAACTATGTTTATCCTCATTCCATTGAACAGTAGGGGGAAGCCTCTTCTGCATCCATAACCATCTCAACTTATTGCTAGTCTCAGCTAGAACTATGCAGAACCGTAGCTTAAACTCTTCCAGTCTATATCAGCTACTTAGATACATTTAATTGAAAAAATGTGTTGCACCGAATCTCATAATTCTGATTACCTGTTGTTCAGTATCAATTTTCTGAATTACATGAACGAATCTACATTTGGCTTAACGCAGTCATAACTCTTTTCAGGAGCCTCCCGAAGGAGCATCCCTCAGGCCAAAGCTCACAAAAGAGGCGCAAGCCATCTGCAAAAGAACAGAGGCATATTCCCATAGACATGTTCTTTGTCAAGAGCAACCAGAATTTCTAGCATTGCATGCTTATGATGTTCCAGTCCTGTCTATTTTATATGAGCGTATGTAAAATTACAAATTGTTAAGCAAATTTTATGATAAAGTCATAAACCACATTACCCTGTAAATGATAGTCAATAACTCAAAAAACAAGAAAATATCCAATAATGAAGGTTGCCCCCATCATTTTATTCCTTAATTTTCTGTTCTATCGATTGTGTATGATTAACTAACTAATGACTCGTCTGGTTGGTAAGTGCCATACAACCACATCAGACTAGATACAAGTGTTTGTGAACGAAAATAGCCCACGTCACCCAGTTTCTACTTATAACGGTATCGCTCATCCCTCCCAAACGGACATCGATCCTGCTTCTCCATCTTCATCTCCCTCTCTTCAAATGTTGGATTCTCAGTTCTTTACTCACCATACAAATTTAGCTGTTTTTCAACCACAGAGTCTATCGGATGAGCAATTTTGACAGTGCTCGACTATGGAACTAACATCCATAACTTCAAGCTCCCAACTTCCGTTGCCACATGCAATTACACTAACAAGAACCCAAATCACTTCTTCAGTCACACGCAGTTCTCGCTTTACATCTTCAGCCCAAACGACAGTAAAAGCCCACTTAAGTTCAGACAAGGCGACCGCCATTAGACCTCAGAATGGAAGTAATAACAACTTGAAGGAGAGAGCCTTACCTACGATGAGTGATATATTGGCCTCATCCAAGGCTCAGAAACTTGATCTCAAGCTCCACACGTTGGGACCCTTTTTCAGAATCACAGTCACGAGTCTGGAGACCAATAACGAGCTTGGGAGAGCAGAGGGACTAATAAGGGTATGGTTGAGAGGGAAGGTTCTTCATCTGGACTCAATGAGACTGAAAAGAGAGACATTGGGCATGGAGAAATCGATTTTTGGTATTGGTTTGTTCATTGGTGCTGTTGCTATCCGACATGGATATGAGTGTGGGTGTAAAACGGCAGAATTGCTGGCCATTAACGACTCCGATCTTTACCATACCAAGGTTCTTACATGTTCATGTTAATGTTAGCATTCTCGTGTGATAGTAACGTCGTCTCATCTGATGGTTATTAACTGTCTCTCCCCTTGTTTGTTAAATGCTAGCTTGTCAGGTTTTATGGAAGAATAGGATTCAAGGCTGTGCACGAAGTGACTGGCTCAACATTTGGAGACCTTGCCCACATGTTGGTTTGGGGAGGAATTGGAACAAGAATGGACGCTGATGTCAAAGAGCTGATGCTAAAATGGTGCACCAGGTTCAAACAGCAAGCTTGAGATAAATTTATGTCGCCTGTGCTAAGGGTAAGATAGAAAATATTCAGGTTACCATTTTCTAAATTATCCAGTCCAGCTAGTGTCATAGTAATGCCATTTTCATCACTTTCAGCTGAATCTGTATGGAGAAACTGTAAACATTGTGGATAATCTTGCGGTGAAGTCAACATTCTTCTCCTGCAGAACTGAGAATTTGTGAGTAGAAGAAGGTGTTTGGATGACTTTTATGTTATCACGTTCTCTTGAACATAATCATGCAAATGGACAGAGGCAAAAGAAATTTAATTATGTTGGAAAATTTTACAGAATCAGATTCCATGCACAATAAAAGAAAAATCAAAATTTTGTTCTTCAATTTTCTGAAAATTATTATTACTTTAACTTTTACAACGTAATTAATGGGAAGGATAAATCATAAAAAGTTTAACTAGTCAAGTACTTGATCTTAAAGTTTGAGAATATGAGATAATTTATTAATCAATATACTTTGGATTTAAAATACCATAAAGTATATAGATAATAACTAAATATTAACTTATAAATAATGTTTAGTTATTAAATTATTATTTTAATAAAATTTTACTAATAGTTATTTATTTATTTATTTTGAAACAAGCCAATTTTTAATAGTATCAAATCAGAATGCAGGGAAAATCCCAACGACAACGGCTAGCATATAAATGTGAGACTCTTGCTAAGTTATGAGCCTCTACATTGGCTTGCCGACGAAACCAATAGACTTTGATCTCAAATCAGCACTTAATAATTCTTTACATTCAAAGATAACTCTACCAAATTCAGTTCAGTCATCATTACAATTATTAATAGCAGAAACTAGTTTTGGGTGTCTGAGTAAAAAGCCCATCGACCATGACAAAGAGGCAATACCTAAGTTAATGCCTCTCGAAGCGCTACAGCTTCAATCACATCTGAGTTACAACACTCTTCAAAATGACTAGATATTGACCTCGCGAAGTTTCCTTCCCCGTCTTGACACACAACCCCATAGCCATAGAGACATCTCTCCATAAAAGTGGCGCCAAATACAAGGCACAACCAATCCAGTTGTGCCTTATCTCTCAGTCCTTCCACTACCCCACTCCCCTCTAGTGGATGGGCTTGTATGGTTTTATGCATGTTGACTTGTTGATAGTCATTAATATAGCCTAACGACATGCGATACAGAGCAAAAGAGGAGTACCTTTTGACCGCCAAATCCGATCATTATGTGCCTGCCATAGTTTTAAAGCTAATGAGCACCACTGAACCACCAGTGCCGCCGACTCCCTCTCACACACTTTCGCAAATCACAGGTTAAAACTCACCCCCACACGCACAATCCTACCACCTCCCCAAAGAGACCACATCGCCCGAGCCTTCTCACAAAAAAGTAGAGCATGATTAACATCCTCCACTTCCCTGCAATGGACACAACCAACACTGATGGTCATATGCCTTTGTACCAGCTTGCAACACGTGGGTAAAATGCCTCTCAAAGCTCTCCACAAAAAGTTTTTAAGCTTAGGAGGCATGACCAGTTTCCATAATTTTGTTGGGTTTCGTCTCTTGCATGCATCACATGCACGCGCAGCGGAAGAACAAACCATTTGTTCAGAGACGTCCCCAGAATTCCCAGGAGCTCGTGTCTGTCGAAGAATCAAACCAACAACGACCAACGAAGATCGTCTCCAACAGTATCCACGCAGAGGATGGAGGAATCAACCGATTCAAACGCTTTAAATCGGAAATAGCTAGAACAAGTGAAGAGTGCTAGCTCTTACCTTGTTCTCGGAGAGCAACGATGAAGGAGGAGATAGCTTGGAGAAGATGAACTCGCGATCCTTGAGAGAGAAGCTGGGAACTTTTCCAGAAACTCTTTCTTTCTCTACTCTGAAGCTTCTGTGTTCATCTCTCACGAACACACCTCATATTTGTTTTCAATTGTCCATTTTTCAAGGACAATCATCAACATTAAATGAGAATGGAAAGCTACTTTCCACGAGGCTGACACATATATATATATATATTAATTAATTCCTTAATTAATTAATATATATACATATATATAACTGCTGAAGCGGTCCAGTCATACTGGGGTCGGTCCTACCGGCCTACCGGGTCCCGGGGTGGAAAATTCACCGGAGACCTGTTTCAGCAATGTCGATGTCGCGATCTCATCGGGACATATCCCAATCTCATCGGGATCCATTTAATCCTATTGCTCTTCAT